>VZTI01003113.1:469998-508385 GCA_013397865.1 Struthidea cinerea | reverse complement strand
AAAAAAAAAAAAAAGAGTCTCAGCTCCAATCCTGAAATCCTGAGAGTGTTTTATAGTAACAAGGTAAAGGATTTCAGCTCTTGCCAGCTTCTTCCATGAAAAACACAGGAGGAAAAAAGCTTATTGCTCCCATAAATAACCTTGTAAAACGTGCCCTTTAAATTAGACATTGATGTTTCTACTTAAGACACAAAAACAAGGAAGAGAAGCTACTAAAAATATATTCTCTCCCCATCTCAAGCCAAGGGAGCAGAGTGAGGGCACAGCAGGCAGGGATATCCAGGGCTGCTGAGGATGGAGCTGTGCTTGGAAAGCTGCCTGTGGGGATGATGGGCAGGGAGATGGACTAACACTTGTCCTGAGAGGACAGAGCACCACTGTAAACCTGCAGCTGCCGTAGAGGAGGTGACTGGAGTGGCTGTTCTCCCAACAAGGACCACAGCCAAGCTCATGAAATGCGTCAGCAGCCTCAAGACAAACTAGAGGAGGGTTTTTCCCCTTCAGCTGCATAAAATTAAATTGTGCAAATTATCAATACTGGATATTAAGCCTCAAAATCTAAATTAATTAAAAAGGGGAATTAGGTAAATTCATGCAGTACAGGTGTTGGTATAGAACATGGAAATCCAAATGACTACTTCTGTTTTCAGTGACAGAAGCTGCAAGAATACATTAGTGGAGAGTTCACTCACAATTTCTTCTCTTTCCCTGATTTCTGCTCCTGGTCCACACCAGAGCAAGGATCCAGGCCCGGAAGAACCTCCATCAGCTCAACACCCTGAATGTCACAACCTCAGGGCTTTTTACACTGACATTTAGGGGGAAGAGCATCTCACCAGTTCAGGAGAAAAGGGATGTTAAACCAAAGCCCTGTGCTCACAGCACCGAGCTCTTATTTAACCTCAGCAGTGTCCTTTGCAGATCTGACAGCTTTCCCCCCAAGCATTTTGTTCCATTTTGTGAAGGGAATATAGGGAATGTGCCCAGCAAGGTGCTGTTAACTCCATCCTGGAAGTGACAGAATTTCAGGGCTGGGAAAAACAATCCCTGAATATGTCTCCCTCACTCCCCATACATGCAGGGATTAATTAAGTTGAATTAGTTATTATCTCGATCTACAGATGAAAAGTGCTTTCCACGGCATGGCTTCAGAGTCCAGTCTACAATGAATATGCAGAGTCCATCTAGGTCTCCCCTCCAGAGGAACTGCAGTGTCTGAATTTTTCTGTTTCCCTAGATTAGCAAGTAGTTTGACTCATTAAGTGTTCAGAAAATACAGAGGCACCTCTGGGTACAGCCAAATATCTTTATTCTCAGTTCCCAACTTTGTTCAATCAAATAGAAGGTTTAGCACCCTTTTGTTTTTTTTTGTTTCCTTCTTTTTTCCCTGGCAGGGCTGAGGAAAAGACAGGAAGAAATCAGATGAGTTTGTTTTGAAAAGCTGTAAAAAGATAAAAAAACTGTTTGTAAATCTTGCCAGGAGTGAGCACAGAGGACACCAGGAGCTGTCACAGCCGTCCTTGTCCCCAGCTGCAAAATTTGCCTTGGTCCTTTGCCTAAATTTTGTCCTCCCTGTGGCAATTCAGGCTCTGCATTTCAAGCAGGGAGCTGGAGAAATCTCCCGTGCAGGGGAGCAGAGCCTGGCAAGAGACAGATTCAGATTTTTCCTGCTCTGAGCTGGCACATCCGACGCCAGCAGGCTGCAGCTGGCAGCCAGCCAGCACTGCTCGCCCCACACACCAAGTTTGATTTAGCTTAAGCAAAAAAAAACCTAAAAAAAAATTTAAAAGGGGTCCTCTGCCAACATCAACACAATAAAATCCCTGATTTGCATGGCCTGTGTTTCCTCTGGCCAGCTGACATGGAGCTGTCCTTGCCAGAGAGCATTTCCCCGGGGTAAGTCCTTGTCCCCGGCAAGGTGTGCTCACCTGGGCTGGAGCCCGGCCAGCTGGGCTGGCAGCAGGGTGCCCAGCATTGTTCGGGAGCCAGGCCCTCCCTGCTGCTTTGGGAAAAGTTGTTTTTATCCGGTAGTAAAGGTCACAGGCCACCCCCGGGGCTGTTCGTGTTTAACTCATTGGTGTCAGTGCCACAGCAAACGCTGGAGGCCACCTCGCATCAACCCCCTCCACTCGGAACAGCACATTGGCCATTCTGGGGGCATCTGGCATGGAGATCCCTCATCCACCGCAGCCAGGGAATGGTCCTGAAGCCATGAAAGCCAGCCTGGAGCTGCTGTGCAGCAGGGAAGCACATGGCACCCTGGAGAGCCCTCACTCCTCTGCTGGAAGCTGGGACTGGACAGCAGCGTTCTCAGAGCCCGAGAAAAGTGGGGAGATTTATTACCACCTAGTGGCAGAAAACGAACACGTTATTCAGCAATTTCTCATTACCCAGTAATAAATCTGAGCTGGAGTTCTCGGGTCATTGAGTGTCCTTCATTTTGTTCCAGAAAAAAAAAAAATTGCATGTTTGAGCAATATGTTACTTCTTTCCACAGAAAAGAGAGGCCGCTAACCCCAAGCAATCAAATGCAAGTCAAAATAATTTGCTTGGCTTCAAAGTAATAAATAGGGGGATCTTTGTTGCCCTTAAAATTGTAAACAAATACAGCTCAGTTGTGGTTCTCCAACTACAAGGAATAAAACTTCAGCTTGGAAAAAAAACAAACCAAAAAACAAACGCCGAAAAATTAATTTCTCCCACGATTGCATAGCTTCAGGACCTGCAGCTTTAATGAAAACACCACCAAGTACTCACCTTCTTTATGAACTAATAAAAGTTTTCACTGGGAAAAAAGAAAACCAACAAAGAACAAATGACAACAAAAGAAACGCTCTTACACAACGAGACACGGAACCTGCGTCACCTCCACTTCCCCATTCCTCAACATCAGAAGACACATTTCAGACCGTCAGTAGTCCTTAACTTTCAGCTCCCATACCTGTGTGTGGGTGTGAGACTTCAAAGCAGGGCAGAGGAGTTTAATTCCCTCTGTTCGCCTTCAGGGTGAGGCTCTTCAGTGTGTTTTTTAAAGATCAATCAGGTGTTGCAGACCACTGGGACAGGGACACTGAGACTTCCTTGTCCCTGCTCTGGGACATCTCTGAGATGCACCTCTGCTGCCCCAGCTCCACACAAGCCCTCAGGACCTGAGGATGTTGGAGGTCTTTTCCAGTCAAAATGATTCAATGATTCAGGGAGGAGCAGACTGCAGAGCAGCACTCAGAGCTCCCCAGCATGGTCTGGACACCCTGACCTGGGTCAGGGATATGCCAGGGCCAAATCTAGACCCACGTTTCCCCCAGAGAAGGAACGCTCAAGCTTCAGAGGTGGGGAAGTCTCCAGTCTCCTGCTGTGATGGGAATGTGCTAATTACGTTGCAATTAGCCTGGGCCGAACACAGCCAAAGGAACCACTCCTGGCAGGGGAAGTGTATTCCCACCATGATCCATTAAAAAGAGCTGTTGGCTATTGCTGTGCCAACCTGTATTGGGAGCAACGAGAGACAGCCCTGTCCCAGCTCTGCACCGTGAGTCTGCTCTTCCTCATCGTAAAGCAAGGGCTCTTACGCTGGTTTAACAGCGAGGGCCGGGGTAACGTAAAGCCTAGAACCTGGTATTTGTTACAGCAGGAGCTTTAAACTGCCTCCATCCAGCCTGGGGCACTCTGGCAGAGAGATGGGAGAGCTGAAATCCCAAGGCAGGAAATAAAATCAAAGGAGTACCTGTGTGTGGCTGGAGGACAGGAATTTGCCCCGTGTTGGCTTAATGCAGCGTGGAAGTCCCAGGCAGAGGACAGGATGGGGCTGGGGATAAGCAGATCCATGAGCAGGAACTCATTTCCACCCCTGCAGCCAGCTATTCGAGCCTCATGTAAGGTTCCCTCAGAGCCATCCTTGCCCAGTGACACAATCCCCTCCAGAGGAAGGAAGGTGAAGTGACAAGTGAAGACCTCTGCCAGCAGCTCTGAAAGGAGCATCTTCACAGAATCACGAAATCGTTTGGGGTGGAAAGGACCTTCAAGGTCATCTAGTTCCAACCCGTGCTCCGTGGGCAGGGACACTTTCCCTAGAGCAGCATCATCTGTGTGAGCTGGTGCATTGTCCCAGTCCTTCCTCACACTCAGTGGCAGACAGGGTTTTTGTGGCCTTTAGCACATGGTTAAAACCCCTTCCCAACCACCATCAGCGAGAGGACAGGTATTTAACAGATGTGGCAGTGGGGAAGTCTGTTCTGCAGAGGCTTAACTTGACAAGCTGGGATCTCACCAGCAGCCTAGATTACACAGAAGTATTTATTCCACTTCTCTGATATGCTTTGTGCTCCCTCCCAAAGGTCTGTGCCCAGCTTAGAGACACATCTTGGTGTGGGCAAGAAGTTTAAGAGAGTTGCAGCAGCCTCAGCTTCAGATTCTGTCTCTTCTTGCCAGTCCTGCAGTAACACTGGGCAGCTTGACTTGACTGGTGAAGACCTGTCTGGGCAGACTAAATTTGTAATTCAAATCCAGTGCACTGAGCTGCACCCCAAAAGTGGCAGCTGGTGGCTGAAGTCAATAGTCAATTTGTGAACACAGAATTAAAACAGCAATTCAGTTTTGAATAGTATCAAGCTTCAGTGCAACAACAACACACAGAAAAGCTGTAAGGAAGAAAATTCCTAGTTTGACCTTGATCACAACAGCTTTTATATAGGCTGGCACACCAATTTACAGATACTAACCATCCATGTCAGCAGAGTAGGGAAAAAAAAATGTATATACAAGTAGTTTTTGCCCCAGGTAGTAAAACACCATTCCATTGAAGGCAAAATGAGCAATCCAGTGCAGAACTGCTGATACTAAGCAGCAGCACTTCTCAATCAGAAGTGGTGAATTTTTTTTCATAAAAGACACGCTCCAGCCTTTCTGTGTTTCCCAGCAGAAGCTGATTTATCTATTGTAAAATTCACCAGCCTCGGCAATGCTGAGCAGCCTCTCTGAGGGAGCACACTTTGGCAGGGCTTAGAGGGGAAGACAAGAACGGGTTTCCAAAGTGTGCAGAGCTGATAGCGCTGGATTTTCCTGCTTGAGCAGTGGTCACAATGCTGGTGAGAAACAACACGACTGTTCTTGGCAGTCCTTGCAGCCAGCCCTGCCAGAGACTCTCTCCCACTCGTTCTCAGCAATTTCAAGTGCAAGAAGGCTTCTCCTTGGAGATCTTTTCAGTATTTCTTTCATCTCTTCTGTTTTTAGCCAGTTTAAACGTTGCCATCAGGGCAGTGTTGGTGAAATTCAGATTGGAGGCAAAGCATCATTTGAGGATAAAAAACCAGGGCGGTTTCATCTCACCTAAAGCAAACACCAGCACCTTGCTCAGAGGAGGAGCTGACCTTTCTTTTCCGGCCTTCCAGAGGAGATGCAGCTTCTTGCTGACTGAGCACAAATGGCTGGAGCTGACACAGCCTGGCAGCATCTCTTGGCCTCCTACAAATCAGTGACTGAACAGACGAGGAATGATCACACTGCAGGTCAGAGTTTCGGGGTTTACAGCTTCCCAACAGGACAACACAGCTCCACCTTGTTTTCCTCCTGGGATTTTCGGTTTTCACCCATGGCTGCATCCTGCAAACCTCTGTCAGAGCAGTGGAGAGCCTCAGGGGGTACGGGTGTACTGGGCTGAGCCTGTGGAGTTCGGGGAGGTGATGGCAAAGCTCCTGAGCCCAAAGCCTGCTACAGAAGGCTCCTGTGGATGAACCTTCTGGAATAGGTGAAGTGCAGGAGGAGGGAAACCAGGGCACATTCCCAGTGCCTGGCTGCACACCTCAGAGGGCACGAGAGTTTGGTTTGCTTAAAGTGAGTGAGCTGTGAAGCCCAGAGTCACCTTCTGAGCCTGCATCTGCCTTGGAGGGCACCTACACAGAGAAATAATGGCAGAAAGCTCTAACTGGACTTGCTGCTGGTACTGGGATCGGCACGCAGAGGGGGCCATGGCAAGGCAGCAGTGACCTGCCCTCCCTCAAGTCCAAGAGTGGTGTTTTCTGCTCTAGACTCCACTTTTTCTGTCAGCTTTTACTGACTGTGCTCAGTCTGAAATCCAGAATACACATCACTGCTTTCATGGTGTTTTGTTTTTAGGTCATTGGCTCTGGATGTGGTCAGAATAAAGGGCCAAAATCCTCTCTCCAGAAGCAGCATATCCCGTTTACTGCCAGTAATCCCACGTGAAAACTTTGCACCTGACAGGGCAGCCCTTATGGCAAGAACAAACACAGCCTGTCCCTGCAGTGACACCAGTGATGATATCAAACACAAATGTCCATTTGTGTAAAAATCAGTAAAATTACCTCTACAGGACAAGTAGGATTCAGTCCTGCTGACCAAGAACATAATAGAAGATATTTTAAATTTGCACCAAGCCCAGTGCAGTCACCGAGAGTACTCACCTGGCTGTTTGGCTCATGAAGGAAACTGGAACTTGAATGTGAAACACCACCACAGCTGAAGGATTTGTCAGAGGAATCCCTCTTCTTGCAGGAAAACTGCTTTAAAAGTTACCTTTTTCTGCTGTAATAAGTGCCTTTGTAGACAAGCTAATAAAAATCTCAGTACATAAATTTATTTGCACTTTAATTTCTATTTTATAGTTGTCCTTCAATAAAGGGGGCAAACAATGTCTCCACACTGTTTTTAAGTAAGAGTTTGAAGTTAGACTGTGAAACTCCAATGAAATATAAAGATTTTTGGCCCTATTAATGTTGGCAGCTTCCTTTCTCCTTTGTCACTGGCAGGGAAGAAGATGCCTGACACCAGCACCTGGGTTGAAAATTAACTGAAGTCTCCTGAAAAAGGGCTGACCACCGTTCTGCTCCATATCTCTTTGCTTTATTATAATACTCTTTAGAAGATGACACTGCAGGTCAAGTCCAGAACCACTCTACAGAACAATGAATAGTGTTCACTGAAATCGCCATTCCTGTGAACTTCACAAAAAAACACCGCAGGAAAATTAAAGATACAGTACTCCAGACTGACCAAGTTTCTGCTGGGATGGGAATGAAAAGAGGGTTCTGCAACTAGAGGCCACTAAGCCATTGGGCTCAAACTCTTAATAACGGCCATGGAAATGTTTCTTGATTTCTGTCTCAATCACTGATTGCTCAGACCTTTAACTGGGTCACTGAAACTTAGTATTTCAGCCAAAATAAGCTAAGAACTGCAATACTTGTGCAGACTGCTACTCTCCAACAGGACCACTGTATCTTTAAATGCATCCTGGATTAAACAAAGGTTTTATCTACACTTGTTAAATTATTGCACAGACCATTACACTGACAAGTACATTATGAACCCATGGAATGTTACAGTCTGGCCTGGAAAATAAAAGCAGCAGCATTATCCTTGAGGTCTCAGCCATGAGGGAGAGCTGGCCAAGCACTTCTTGAATTGTAATAATTATTAATAGGTTTCAAGACACAAATGAAACATTTTAAAATAATCCCTAACTGCTAGGATTATGTTTGGGAGCATCCTCCAAGACTTTCACTCTTTTGCAAATGGCACTTAGTTTGATTTCTTGACATTTTTCTTGTATCAGACTACCTGCAGGAATCCAGCTGCTCTGCATTTTCCAAAGTTGAAGCCATACAAAGAAATAAAAGCTTGGGTCACCATGGGATTTGAACCAGCCATTGCAATGTCCAATTGGTGCAGCCATTTCACCTACTGCACATCTCCTGGCAGTTTGCTTGTTTGACTTAAAACTGCAGCTCCACGGGCTGGGATGGAAAGGGGAGCAGAGCCCTGGTCACCCCAGCACAGGGGGAGCCCGCGGTGACACCAGGGCCCTGCCAAACCACACCCTGAGATTCATGGCTGGATCCTCACTCAGCCAGGCAGCCTCAGCTCCAGCAGCCTGCACTCAAGTGCCACTGCTCCTCATCAGGCCAAAAAAGGGAGGATCTGGAAAGAGGAGGAGGAATTAAAAAATAAAAAAAGTCTGATTCATAAACACTTGTTCCACACGTGCAACTTGATGGGATGCATTTCTTCATAGTGCAGAAACCTCCCAGCCACCTACTCTGAAAAAAAGAAAAATTCAATAAAACAGAGGGTGTGCAAAAGAAAATGCCCTCATTTTGTCCTCTCCTCTGGAAGACATGATCACACGTTGAGGCTCAGACAAGTCATTAAAAAAATGCCCATGTGCCTGTCAACCTGACCAGCTGGCACACTGGTTGTGTGTCTGCAGTTACACCTTCTGCCATTATATTGGGCTTTTTGGATCTTCCAGTAACATCCTTCTGCCAGTTGTAGCATTTTGTTGCTTCCCTACAACACTGAAGAGAGAGATGGCAACTGTTCTGTCCCTGTCTCCTCAACTGGAGGGAAAATCCTTACCCAAAGCTTCTGCTTGAGCAGGGCTCTGGCTGTTTGATTTAGAACACAAAAGTTTCAAAAGCTACAAAAATCAAATCACAAGAACAAACAAATGGCTCATGCCAATCGTGGCTGCAAGTGATACATAAATAAACCACTTCTGTCCCAGGCAAAGCTCACAGCTGAGGAGAACGTGCACACACACATCACAATACCATTGATTGAGTGGACTGAAATAAAGATTCTCCTGCCATGAGCCATTTCAGGTTTATGAAAGAGAAACTGTAATAAATTTCTACAGAAGAAGCTGAATCAGCTTCAGACTGGGCAGCAGACAAGTTGACAAGGAGGCAACAGATGTGTAAGCGTAAAAAAAACAAAGTTATGTTTGACATGCAGCTAAGCTATGACAAAGTTATACTTGGAACTGGAGAAAAGTAGAAAAAAATCTTTGTTTTACAGTCAGGCTGTGAACTGCTCCCAGGGGTACCATGAGCAGCACTGCAAACCGAGAGCTCTCATGCCTTTGGCACTTCCAAAGGGCCAGTGACAGCAAGGACACCTCAGGAATGGCTCAGCCTGGAGGAGCACTTGGGTCTGGAGCAGCTCTGGGTCCTGCTGCAGAGGCTCAGACACCACGAGCTTCAGACCACGCTCTCAGGAGAAGCAGGGGGGAAAAAAGAAATCCCAACTCTTGCAGAACAGGGTGAGAAAAGACTGGAAAAATATTCTGTTCATCTGAAAGATCCTACTAATAGAAATATAGAATCAGGCTGTAAATAGAGCTACTTCTACTCAGGCTTAAGCCTTTAAAATCTGCTACTTTGGAGGAAATTAATTTTCTTTCCTTTTTAAACTGTTGATATTACTATCTGCTCAAAAACCTCTGTGAGGAGTAAAAGAAGTGAAGTGTTATTTAAGGTAATTTTGACACCTTTGGTTGGTTGTTGAACAAATAAACCATTTTTTAAAAAGAAAAGGCTTTTTAGGTCAGTAATAGGATCTACAGGGTTCACAGAAAGAACTCCATGCTGGTAAAGCAGACCACACAGAACATCATGATTTGAGTTTTCAAGCAAGCTGATTGTTTTCGTGCTGAGGGTACATTCACAACCCATCCTCCAAAATAAAAAGGGATACCTATGACACCTTTGGTGTTGAAGTCACAATTCTTCTCTAGAAGTTATGGTTTGTGTCATGCAAAGCGATTTGCTGGGTCAAAACTGACACACAGCTCAATCTCCTGTTCCAGTCCTTAATGCTGACAAGGAGTCTCTCAAGTTTCCAAAATAGTGTTTCTTTAACAAGATCCAGGAAGAAAATGTGGAGAAATATATGACAGAAACAGAGATACAGCTTGACACACTAAAGAATCGCTTGGAAAACATCTGCTTAAATTAAATTTTACTATTAAATCCAGACATCTACTCATCTTGAAAGGGGCTTGCTGCCAGGCTCTTTCCTCAATGTTCTCGTATTTTCTACCCATTTTTTCTTGCTGGAATCTTCTTTATAATTTTTTTTTCGCTGCCAGGTTGCCAAACAGATGTCCAGAAGGCCATAAGCAGCAGAAAGACTTCATTTTTAACAGCATTAATGAAATACTACACAGGTAGAAGGAAGAAAGAGAAAAAAGAGAGCACATAAAATACTCAAACTGGGGCAAGGGTGTAGGTGAGGAAGGAAACCACCACAGCTTTGCTTTTCTGTGTAGCAGAGCTGCACAGTACAAACTCAATCCACTGAGTAAGGTGGGCAAGTAGAGCCATTCTGGATATCCCTTGAGAGCTCAGGTCAAACCTGTCAGTTTACACAAATAATCATCTAGCTCTAGATTCCTTCTGAATTCTAAAAGGAAAAAATAAGTTTTAAAATATTAAAAAAAAATAATGTCACAATGTTTAAAAACAAAGCTCCAATAAAAAAAATATGTTAAAGACCATCTTGAATTGCCAGACTTCCTGTAGTCAGAGCAATCCGTAAGGCATTGGAACTAGATGTATCCAACTGCAGCTTGCTCAGTTAATGGCTGTCTTTCCAAGTCACACCCTGTCCTTTGTTTGCATTAAACACCCCAAATCTCAAATTAGATGAGGACTGGATGAACACCTATTAACCTATGCATGCAAGGTTGTGCCATGGAAGTGTCCTTGCACCGATTTCTTTCCTTTAACAGTTGTGTTAAGAAAGTCGCTGTAGCCAGCTCCAATAGTGCAAGGAGAATATAGTTACCACTATCCTTAAAAAAGGGAGAGCCACCTTTATGTAAGAAAAGATTCAGATGCTACTTTTTTTTTCCCTAAACCGGGGTAGAAGGAAGGAGAATGAATGGGAAGCACAAACAGATCAGAAAGGTCAACCATGATACTCCAGGTGTGTGTAAAACTTCCTCCCCTCCATCAGCCAGCACAGCCTCCCTTTCCCAGCTGTGCAAAGCAGGGTTAACAGAGTCCTAAAAGTCATCCCACGCATTTTTTGTTGCCTTAGGAGGTTTTCTGGTCTTGCTCTCCCCTCCTGTGTTCTCCCAGTTGGTCTCCCAGTTTTCCCAGCTGTCGCTGTTACTGTTCTTGTTGGAGACCGTTCCCGAGCCCCACACGTCCCAGCTATCCGAGCTCTTCTTCTCTGTGGAATTGTCCACATAGGTCCAGCTCTCACTGCTTGGAGATTTATGAGCTTTTGGTGGATCTGAGTTGCCAAAGGTCTCCCAGAAGCTTTGATCTACAGCATTGTTCTGGTAGCCCTCCCCTCCACTGTTCTGGTAGCTGTCTCCCTCAGCTGGTCTTTTGGGGAGTGGAAAGGAAGGTAGAAATAAATTAGTTATGCCAAACATAACAATAAAAATCAATGACCCCAAAGAAAACTATAATTCTACTGCCCTTTGCTTAAAAAAACCCTGATGATAAAGGCAGAACTAAATATTGCTCCAAATGACAAGTTTGCAGTCTAATTCACAGATTGTTAATAGATTTAAAAGGCCCAGGGCAAGGGAATGTGCATTTGGAGTAAGTTTTAAACCAAGAAGTGTGCATTGCTTTGTTCTCAGTTTAAAAAGAGTTATAAACAAAGTTATATTGAATTCCTCCCTATTACATAGAGGAGGACTGTTAGCAAAAACAGAATAAATTATTAATATTGAAAAATTATCTTTCACTATTATACTGCAGAGCATGTACAGGAGATAAAATTATGTGTTTAAAGAGACAGAAAATAAGAACAAAAAATTACCTTTCAGAATTATCATCTGGTTTGCCGGAAAAGAAAGTGGTGACATCTCTCCATCCCTTACTTCCCACTCCCTGAACCTACAGAATAAAAAAAAAGACACTCCATTCATTTGGATTGAACCAACACCTCTGCCAAGTCCAACAGCAAAAGCCACAACACATTCCCCCACTTGTTCCAATAAACCCAACACATTTAACTGACAGCTCAGTAATGTTTTTGATGAGCAATTACATGGTGGATGTAAAGAACATACATTTGACAGCATTGTGCTGCTGGAAGGGGTGGGAAGCAGGTCAGGTTTAGCTTTTTCACCCATTGGTGTAACATCTTTTGAATTCTCTCCTAGACTTCCTTGACAAAAATACTGGAATTGGTCCTTAGATAAAATTCAACTTAATGAAAGCACTGATGTTTTATGATTAATGTAACTTTTATTTATATTTCTACTGTTCTAAAAAGCTACTTTCACTCTGTTTCAGCATTATTTCACTACCCCTGTAAAACAGGCCAAAAGTTGAGTCCCAGAACTGGATTAGAAATACAAATTCTGAAGTGACACCATGGAAGGTACTATTCTGAGTTACAGACACAGAGGATGAATCCCAGAATTCAGCCTGAGAGCAGCCAGGCTCTAAACAGAACAGGTAACATAACTTATTTTATTTTATTCAAATAGTACCAGAATCTAAGACACTGAGCTGGTCTATGAGAGAGTTTCCAGTGCTGAGTTTCCCAGTGCTAGAAGACACATTCCTGGGTAACACCATGCAAGTTATCACCACAGGTGTTAGTTTGTGTGGGATTTCTGTGCTTGGCAGCCTCAGACAGCACTTACCACGTCACCGAGCACCGAGAGCAGAGGAAGGCAAAGGAGAGAGGTGCAGAGCATTAGTAGGTTTTACTGGACCAGTGGAACACAAGCTGTCTCCATATTCCCTCACACATTTTCTCTGCTGTTTGGGACACTGGCTGTTTATAACCACACCATGTCCTCATTCAAATTACAAAGAGGACACCACCATGCCTGTGCAGCTTTTAACACCCCAGCAGAAATGCTGCCTGCTGAAAATTACACTTTCCAAATTTCTGTATTCAACACAAGCACAGACCAAAGCTGCATTAGGGTTTTGTATTATTTTTCATAAGAATGTGGAGACTGGCTTGACTTGTTTGGCCTCCTTAAAGCCAGGCAGGCCACCTCATACCTTGCTGGCCAACTGCGATACCCCCGTGGTGACCTCCTCAAATATTTTCCCCTCTTTCACCTATGTGAACCAAAGTATTGGTAATTAGTCATAAAACAGAGGATTACTGAAACCTTCAGACAATCTCACTTGTGCTTAACAGCTAAAATGTAAAAAAAACCAACTCCAAACTGAATTAAAATAGGTTTAAGTCAAATTAACAAAGTTAAGAAAATTATATACAAAGTCTGTTGATCTATAGTGGAGTGAACCTCAGTCCTTTTGAGTTTGTGGGAATTTTCTGTGGCTAAACACCCAGTTTGAGGAAGGTATCACACCCAGTTTGAGGCAGGCATCATTTACACACAGTTCAGGTATCATTACACTACTGCTGAGCATAAAAACACCAGTACAAAAAACATCTGCAAACATGAAGCTTTAGAAATATATTCTACCAGGTACAAAGACTGTGTTTAGAAACTTAGCAGATCCCTTTCATTCTCCATCTTTTAGAGATGCTTATTTAAATATTAAAAGGGATTTGAACTTTGCTGAAACGCAGTACAACAGGCACCTTTCACCACATAATAAATGGCAGTTGTTCCAAAGCAAGTGACTTTGTGTAACCATATAGAGAATACTTATTTCAGAAAGTAACTCTTGTTTAAAACTAACAGCACAACATCCTAAGGGAAATGGATCTCTTTTTTTTTTTTTAACACAGAATACATAATTCCTCATTAAATTGTCCTACAAAATAAAAATCAGCTCAAGGAAATGCACCCTAAAAATAACCCTGAAAATAATGCATCTAAGCCCTCTGAAATAAGCTGTGGATAATTCTAGGGAATGGAAAACCAATTAGAGTCTTCTCCTGTGGTTTGAAACGCCATGTAAAGAACGGTGAATTAATAAAGGTAATGAAAGAGAAATTAGTTTGCAATATCATTAAAACATTCTTTTCAAATGGCTCAAAGTTGTTTGACTGAATTAAAATAAGCTGGCAGGTAGATGGGTAAAACACTAGGAACTTAACACTCTGAGATACAACTACTAATAGATGTAAATATATCTATACTTAAATAACCGATTTTATTTCCATTTAGGGTGCATTTTCCCCTTGTTCCATCTTCCATTATTGAAAGCATGACATCTATAAAATGGTATCTAACAAGAACGAATGTGACAGACTCTGGTGGACACGAGAAAGGTTGGTGGAAGGAATGTACCCCTCATCAACATTTTTCTGATAACAGCCTAACTTTGAGTTGTTTGATGTTTCCCCTTTACAGAAAAACCCCGAGAACCTGGGCAGCTGTGGCAGGAGGAATCAACCACTCCCTGAGTGAGTATAACCATTTCTCAGCAAGTCATTTACTAGTTCCAAAGTTACCTTTTCCTGTGCAGGTTTGAGAACATTTTCATTTAATGTCTGACCTAACTCTGATGCCTATTTAAAAGCAAAACAAAAACAAAGTCAGTTATATTTTCTTTTAGAAAAACCCCAATAAAAACCCACAGGCAACACCTTCTGCAGGCTCATTTCTCAGCAGTATCTCCAAAAAACACATGAAGCCTTTAGCTTTGATTCATACAAGCAGAATGAGCTGAAAAGCACACACAGCAAAGTGTTGCAGGAGAACATTAAAAGACAATAAATTAAAATCAGATAGACATGGCAATAGATGCCCAGAGCCCAAGCAAAGTCTGACCTTGCACTGGAAGCAGAAGCAATGGTTCAACCAGCAACAGCTTCAAGGATGGGCCCCTTGCTAATGCCTGCAGCTGAATATCTGGAAGAACTGACCTCATCCCCCCCTTATTTTTCCATGCTAATTAAATTCCTTGTAGAATTAGGTCTTTTGGGCTGATTTCCCCCCAATTCCTCTGTCTTGTAGTGCTCCAATTGTCATCTGTTAGTAAGAGCCCAAGTGCTTCTGAGCAACAGACAAGAGCCAAAGCTGTGACAGAAGATTTTTGTTATTTTTTTAAAGCTCCGGGTTTGCAGGGAGAAAAAAACCAATGAACTTCAGAAATCTGTTGCAATCCAGAACAAGACGCACAAGGATATTGTACTTCAGAGGCAGTTTACAAAAATGTAAGCCCACAGTCTAAGTCACAAAATTACTTTCCTAAGGCAATACTGACAAGGACAGCAGGTTTAGAAGAGTTTGAAATCATTCCTTGCTCTACTACCATGTTAAGCCTTTGACAGATTTAAGCTTTCTTTACAATTGCCGTATCAAACTGAGTGCCTTCTGAATGATCCTGGTTAATCCAAAAGGGCCAATATGCCAGGCAATTAAGTTCCATTTCCTAAGGGTTCGTATTTTATCACTACCATCGCTCAGGGTGTGAGTCTTCACTCAAGTTCTTCCTGGGAATGGAGCACCTTAAACATCTTTCCTCCACAGACTCCCAGGTGTCTAAGAAGCCTTTCTCTTAGCCACAGCATTCCCAGGATCTCCCCTTTCCCCAACCATTGTCTCCAGTACTTCTACTCCTTACAGGATAGAAGTTCTTTGAGAAGCAAAGGTAAAAGGAAACCCCACTTCCACCCAGTGAGAAACATGAATGCAAATCACAAAAGGCTGGTTACCTTTGGAAGTGAGGCTACAAAGTGTTTAAGAAAAACAAGAAAGGGGTGTTCTCACCTTTGAAAAACCCTTTGGAGTCTACTGAACCCAGCAAACTGTTTATAATAAAGAGTGTAATACACCCAGACTAACAGTTCAGGTGTCCTAAGTGGAGTCACTGCTACAATTAGAAAGAATTCTTATCTGATCCCTCTTAGTCAAGCACATAATTTTGTAAATGTGGAATGGAAAGATTTGGGTACAACTGTATTTTCATCTGAATCACTTCATCTTTCCTTCCTATTGCTGAATTTAGGACAGCACTCTAACCACCATTACAAACACTTCATTCAAGTGTCTGCCTTCCAACAACACCCAGCTCTTGGCACATTCCTGGGGCAGACATGCAAACAGAAATCCTGAAATCATCAGAACGTGGACAACAGCACAGTCAATTTTTGGACAGTGCACAGCTTGGGTATCTCTACCCAACTGAACAAATTTTAAGTAGGTTTGAAGAAATGTTACCATACAAAACACACAACATTATTCTAAACAGGTTTGATGTAAGGCAGAAAAAGAAAAGACAGCTCAGGAGCAAATGCACGTATTCAGCACGAACAGACAAGGAGTCCATGCACAAGAACAGATGTGAGGGTGTTACCGGCTCTGGCTGCTGCTTGTAGCCCCAAAACTTTACCCAGAGAGCAAAAGAGAAAAGAGCAAGGAAGGTAGAAGCAGCTTTTAGCAAAAAATCGGCAGCATTTTTTCAGGCAAATTAAGTAGCATGAACCTTTTCCAACTTTTAACATCTACTGACAAGAGAAACAGTGAAAGGTGTTTGGTCACTTGGCCCCAAACACACTTTTAACAAATGCAGTGCATCAAAAATGTGTTAAACCTGTTCTGCAAAGGGTCAGAAGTTTCAGGAACAAAAGTTAACCTTCAGTAACACAGCTTAGACTGTAGAGCATCATGTTGCTGTGGTCATTGTCAGTAGATGTGATGAGCTTTTAAACTTAATATTATATTTCTATTTGTTAATAATTCTAAAGAAAGAACAGCTTCTAAAAGGGAAACTGCCAGAAGGAGTGAAGAGGAAGACCTGTAGAAAAACTAATTTTTCTTAAGCCAAGCAGTAAACACTTTAAAGTTTTGAAGCAGAAGTTTGGGTGCTTTAACAAGGCATTTTTGTTGCAAACATGCCCAAGTTTGGCCATTTAAAGGATTAATATCCCAGTGCATAGACCTGTCTGAACACCAACACCTGCAGCTGGCACATCTGTTTTGAGCAGTACTTTCTATGCCTATCAGAAAGCAAATCAGAGTAATGGTGCACATACACAAGAGTTAGAGTTCAATTAAAACTCCTGAGCCATCTATAAATATATGTAAGGCTTATCTCACTCAGAACCAGGCAAATTAGGAATCCCATTCTTTTATATAGTTTTACATTTGAATTTAAAACTTTCCCTTACAGACAGATCTTGCTTATGTCAGAGCTCTGTGTAGTTCTGACTGTCTCTGTTTTAACCCCAGTTTGATAAATGAAATGCTTTTGTCATTGCTACTTTTTAAAATACACACAGGCAAATTGATTTATTAATAATGAGCAGTTCACATTTGTAACATCTTATTAGGCTTTAGCCATGGGAAGATGGCTTGCATTGTATTATATCACCTAGAAAACTACTTCAGGATAGACCACATTTAAGATTCACAGAAGTAAGATAAGGGGATGTTAAGTTTGCAAGCTCTGCAGCCTCTCCAATACATCCAACAGGAACAAACAGCAGAGTATCCCTGTTTATCTCTTGCTTAATTTGATCACTGCAGCTGATTGCAATTCCCATGGAATTAAAAGCTAGAACTAAATACTGCTGTGCACTGTGAAGGAAAACCACACTGGCCTGTTGATGATCAAATCTAAGTCAATTGGTGCAGGCAAACACATGGCATTTAAAGACAATTACACTGACTAAGAGCTAAATCTATAATCACCTTTTGACTTGCTTGAGATCCAAATCTGGTAGCCTGTGAAAAGAAACAAAACCATCTAGGTTTACCAGGAATGAACCCTTCGATTTTTAAAGACACACATTTAGAAATGCTGCAGGATCATCTCCAAGGTAATGGAGCTTTGGTAGAATTTCGCAATGAAAAGAACACACCCATATCACCACCCCTGGCATTCCATTGCTTTGGGGAAGTGTCAGTCTTTCCCAACTTGCAGCAGAGGGAAGAAAGGGTCTTCAACATGGACTAGACCTTGGTGGGCCAATGCAGGTGAGTATCAATAATTTTGTCTCCTATAATGTCACCCAAAGTACCAGGTAATTGTTATGTTTATAACGGTTTGTAATAATATTAAGCAAAACTGAAAAAAAGTTGAAATGCATTATGTTCACAAACGTATTTAGTCTCTTCCCATCAGCATCTATGCAAAATATAATACATTCTTATCTCCTCTGGTTTTAGGTGACAGTGAGTCGAATCACTGGCACTCAAGTGTGCAGATCTGTAGAACATGCAGAACATGAAGACCATGCGTCAGTTTTTCCCAAATCATCCCACTGGACACAATCTTGGCCCAACAAGCTTTTTATTTAAACTGACACAAATGCTGCAGTTAAGACACAAGACAAAGCAAGGAAAAATAGAAACCCGTCAGCAGTTTGTAACTTGGCACCAAATTTCTGCTGAAAAATGCAATTTAGCCTTGCTTGGCACAGACTGAAATTCTGAAATTTCTGCTTTATAATGAAAGCTTGAGTTCTTTCTTGATGCTCAAATCCAGTGGATGAATTTAAAAAAAAGTCCATCCAGAAACATGAGAAATGATTAAGCGATCTCCATTCAATATGTAACTATTTTATGAGCCACAGGCAAAGACAGGAGAGCAAAATTTAGCTTGTCTTGGTAATACTTTTAAGGATTCATCACTATTAGAACACAATCAGAATCTCCAGAATTTACAAGAATTAACTAAACCACGTTTTATTTACTTACACCCTCTTTAGCAGCTGAGGCAATTTTGCTTGCTCCAGTTGTAAAACTGCTCCATCCCTTTAAAGAAAGCAAGAAAGTAATGAGCTACATGTGAATAATAATAGCAAATAACCAAGTCTTCATTAAAACAGATTAGCTTAAGTCAAAATTCTCTAATACAGCTTGTCCTGTAGTCCTAAGAACTACCTGCTACTGAGAGAAAAATTAGAGCCTCTCACTTAACTGAAGCATAGCGATGAACTTCAGTATTTGTATCAATTTGAACAAGCCAGAGTGTTTCAGATGTTACTCTGCTAAAAATGGCTACAAGTGTGAGGAAAAATCATCCCATGCAGTGGAAGGCAAATTGTTTTCCTCACCAGGATGAACACCCATGCCAAGAACTCAGCCTCCCAGAAATACAGGACTTCAGAGCACACCACAATGTGTGCCTGTGCTCACACGAGGGCATTTCAGCCAGGACATTCTCTGAGATCCTGGACTCAAAGAATGGCTCACAGTGTCCCTTCTCCTTGGCTGTCTTAGCTCACTTGCAATACACTGCAGATATGCTTTCTAATCTGAACACTCTGGCCTAAAAACTGTGAGACACCTAGAAAATATTCGGCTGATCTACACCAAGCAGCCTGTGGGATCACTTGGAATATGGTGATCAACCTGTTCAAAGGCTCAGGCATTACCTTTCTCTGGTAAGTTCTAGTGAAAGTATTTATTTATTTTTAAATAAACAGTGGAACCTGGTGTGGGTATTTAGACCAGTGAGGCTCTACAGAGGGCTGTTGGCCACTAACCTTGGTAGGATACCTTACTGTATTTCCAAATGCTCCAAACCCCAAATATTGTTCAGCACTGTGACTCTGCAACCTATCAAAGCACCAGGATGGCCCTGACTGCCTCTGACTTTATTCCTGTTTTATTTCAACAATGCATCTTTCACTATCTCTACTTGAATCATGACAACTGTTCAGCCATATGCTGTTATCTCTTCACACCCTGTCACAAGTATTTCAAATGTTTTCATCACCGCTCACGGCTTCTGGCACTCACATACACACACATTTCAGTTGTTTTCCTCAGAACATCCCTAATATGGTTAATAGATTTAATTCCCTACAGGTAATTTCACTTTTTTCCTTCAGCCCTGTTGATTATTATTTCTTCATTCACTGCTATATCCTCACTTATTTCTATGAACTGATACCAGACATAACTCTTAAGTTTTGCTCAAGTTTCTCCATTTTGCCTTTTAAAGTCCACCAGTATCTTCTTCACTCTTTGAGAATACAACCATACTCTGCATCTCTCCGTATCCACCTGCAGTCTTTAGCTTCTCTTCTCTTCTCTGCTTATGTTCTCCCAAACCAGGATAAAATAGAAGAAAACGGTAATTCAGAAAGCTCCAAGCAATTCCTTACCGAGTACAACGAGGACATGGCATTATTCAGGAAGTCATCCTCTTTTTTTGGAGGGTTTACTGTGTTCCCAAACCCCACGTAGCGATTCTCTTGGCCACTGCCACAGGAAAAGCATTAAATAGTACCTGTATCAGCATGCAGCCATTAAAAGAACTGAAAAGCATGGAAGAATGATAATTGTTTTTGCACCTGGAAAAGAAAGTCCTTTAGTGCCCAGCACCCAAAACACAAAACTACTCACTTCATAAAGACATAACACCAAGGATCCACTGAGGAATCCTTGCACAACACAATTTCCTCTGTGCAAGCTAATGTGGTCTTAATGATTCTCCAGGTTTAACAGATCACTGACATCAGAAAGCTGAGTAAATCCTAATAAAGTGATACATGAAAATGAGAAAAGGAATGAAAGAAGCTTTATAAATGTTTAACTCCAGTCACTGTAAGGTACAACATACAATCAGAATTCGCTGGTTTGGAACACAGCATAATACCATTTGGAGTTACAAACGTTTTCTTCAATGCTTCAAACATTTTGTTATGCTAGACAGAGAGGCACTCAGAAAGTCAGTAAATATTGCATTACCCTTGGTAGGAGCTGACATCATCGTTTAACCAGTCTTCAAAAGCCTTGTCAGAAGGGGCAGTTGCAGTGTGAGATTGTCCAGCAGAACTGAAATAAAACATTGAGGAATCAAAGCCATGTAAAGCAAAATCCACTAGCTCAGCAGTGCAGCTTGATGCATATCACCATAATACAGGTTAAAAATTGATTAGTTATATCATCTATCAAGCAGGGAACTCTAATGCAACCACTAAAAGGCATGAAGCTCTTGTTCCTTTGATTTACAACTACTTTTGCAGTTAACTTGGATCTTTAGTGCACCGAGTAACAACCACTGCATGCAAAAGCAGAACAACAATTGCTGTGGTACAGAGCTTTGATGCTCCCATGGTAATTAGCACCATAAGGGAAAAGTCTGTTCGTTCTTCCCTAGCATCCAATCCCAAACTGGCACAGCACCACAGTTAAGGTATGTCATACACTACCTGTGAGTGACACAAATGTCTAATTTCAGGTGCATTTCAACTCAGGACAACACAAGCATGGCTTGTCCCCTGCTCTCGCTCACTTGTCTCTGCCATTGTTTAACGTTCGGGTGCACGGGGTGGGAATTATTCCAGAAATAAAGTCCTGTTACCTCATACTCCATTACTTCAGCTTGTTCAGACACCAGCACCAACAGGGTAAACCCAGCAGACATTAAACATGAGGTTTTGATGTTGTATCTGTATCTGATGCTGTATCTGTACCCACATTAGATAAGCAGGGCACGTACCGGTGAGCAGAAGACAGAGACATTTTAGGCTGAGGTGGGGTCCAGTTCCTGGCAGGAGAAGTTTCAATGGACCACTCCTTGCCTTCAGCTACTGTAGCTACCTACAAGAGGCAGAATAGTCAGGAATAGGTCAGAGATTCCACAGAAGTTATTAACTGGTTCTGCAACATGAGGACAACCTATTTTTTCAATTTGCTGCCAGCTCCATGGATCAATTAATCTGTTTTCACAAGAAACCATTTTTTTCTGACTCCCAGGCTGTGATGTTGAATTGAACACTGGTTTTATTTGAGGCAACTGAAATAGAAAATTAGACAATTTCCTCAAAGAGGCAGGTTTGGTTCAAAGAGGAAAGACTGGATTAATGAAGACATGTAAGCACTAATCACAGAGTAATGGAGGAACAGAACTACCTTATTGTAGTATGTTACTACATACACTAACGATTTATCAAAAATCACTTTGGATACAACTGTACAGCTGAAGTAGTGAACTGAGGACTGAGACAGCTCCACTGACTAAACAGCTGCAACAAACTACAGCACTGAAAATCTCAGCTACCTCAGCTAAATACAGAAATGAAAATTTCAATAGAAAACTCTTACAAGACTTGGGGAGAAGCACTCTAAGACCTGTAGGATCCCAAGAGGGCGGTCGTGGACTGCCTACTCTGAGGTACCAGACCCTTGGGCTAAATTAGAGAGAGTTACCCAAAATAAGGAAGTTAGTCCAGAAAGGCTCCTGCCTGCCCACGACACTCTTTTCTAACCCCACCTTATCTCCCTAGCAGGACCACATTCCTTTTCTCTTCTGCCAAATACTTGAGCCATTAATTCATTCAGGTTGACATTAACTCTTCCAGGATTTCACTCTCTTACATTTACCTTTTCAGGAACCACTGCAGATCTTCAAAAAGTTGCAACTTTCCCTCCTTTCAAAACCAAGTGCTTACAAATCACTTTGGTATTTTCAGATCCTAGGGGTGAGGACACACCTAAAACTGAGCTTACCTGGTCTCTAAACAGAGCTGCAGCTTTGCTGTTGTATTTCTCTTGCATTGTCCAGCATGGATCATAATCATCTTGAGACTCCAAGAACTCTCGGAATTTGCTGTTACCTCCAGCCTTCATTTTCTCCAGCTCAATATCCTTCCACTTGTCCATGGTTACAGAACGCACAAAACTGAAAAGCAGGTTTTAATAAACAATTTTAGATCACAGCTTGTTATAATTTCCTGCTGTATGAACAGTGACAAAAAAAAAGCTTATTACAACCTATCTCAAAAGTTGAGAGCATAAACATGTTAGAGAACACTCTCCAAGTACAGACAGACAGATCATCATAAGAAGGTGGGCAGATCCTCACTGAAATAAGCCAAAATCATGTCATTTATTGGCATTTAAAGGAGACAGTCAACAGAAGGCAAGTGACAGAAAAAGCAGCTTCCTTCAAGTCCAGAAATTAATCTAACCCACTATGTAACAGAAACTTTTCCCATACTTCACTCTGCAATTTTCTTTTTCCGTCTATTATCAAGTATCCTGATGATTTTAGAGGTCTTTTCCAACCTTGGCAATTCTATGATTCTATGTCCTCATCTCAGAAATTTCCTTTTCTCTTCCATGCCACATACACAACAGTTCCAAACGCTCCTTTCCTGTGCAATTTCTGCTCACTAGTGAGATTCAAATCACGCCTCGAAAAGCAAAGAATGTACTTCTGAATGGCCTCCTTGCTTTGGTGATTTCCCTCCTGGACTTTCTCTCCTTTCCTCATTTGAGTAACTGTTCCCTGCTTTGGCCCTATTATATACACACACTGGGAATCTCCAGAACCCATAGCAGTTCTTATTCCATAGACTCCCATCTCAGCTGAGCATGTTTCTTGGAAAACAACAAAAACTATCATTTACATTACAAAGAGAACAGGAATCTCCTGAACAGAATAAACCTGTTTTGTACGCTAGCTTTATACCCAACTAGTTAGAGACGAGGCACGAAGAGCAAAGCCCACTTTGGAGAGGAGCATGAAGCAAAACTGCCAGTGAAATGTTGGATTTGAGACATTCTATACCATTCCAAACCAACACATGCTGTTCACAGCCATAATGCACCCTGAGATAATGCAACTCAGTCCATGGTCTGTTGGAAAGGCTGACCTGAGGTGAACTCCCAAGCCTCGGTGTTTTCCTGAGCACTCAAGACAGATCCAAATTCCATAGGTCACACTCACCCACTGGGGGTTAAATGCACCACATTCAAAACAGACCTGTGAGAGAAAAACAATTATTTCTTCCATCTGCCATAACCGTCTATGGGAAGTTTTCATAGTGCAGCTCAAAAAGGCAAATCATGAAAACGTAGAAAATAATTTCAAAAGGGAGAGTTCTTATTGTTTGCAAACACCTTCCCTGATAACATAAACTTCCTTCAAGTATTTATTTATGCTCTTGGATTATAAAAATTACAGTACTGACTACAAAAAACCAGAGAGGAAATACACACAAGCAAATGGAAATTACTGAGCAAAGAATTAGTTTTGATTTCATCTCCATATTGTCTTCAGGGAGGAGAAAGTAACCAAACTGAATTCTTGAGGTTTCCTTGGCAAAAAAAAGATGCAACATTTAAAGTTTGGAACACTTATTCAGCCACACTACTGTTTGGCAGTAAATGGTAGCAGATCTAAACAGAGTATTTTCTTTAGAAAAAGCTTTATTGCTCATACATTGCAACAACTTCAGTTTTATGATCGGATTCACCACTCAAGATTTAATGTATTGATATAAATAAAACTGAATCTTTCCATGGACTATCACATTTAAGCTTTGGTATAATCAAGCTCCATGAAATGGACCATTTTAATTTAAGTTGTGCCCCAGATACCACTTGTTGAAAAGACCCCAGGGGTTCCAGCATTACTAGAACTTCTGAAATACTTGTGCCAAACATACAGCAATGTATTGTAATGCATATATGAGATATCCAAATTTCTACGTTACCATTAGTGAGCCATGCCACAAAGACAACAGCAGCTGTAGCAGACCCCAATGCACATTTGGAGTAGGTAAAAAGCAAATTCAATTCTACAAAACTGATCTAAAGATCACAATTTTCTCACATTGTTCTCATCTTGTGCTCTGACTTCCTTGAGGACCTTCCTTGTTCTTGGACTTGCCATGATTCTGCAAAGGGCGAAAAAGAGAAAACTAAGTCATGATCATGGGTTTGATTCTGGTAGGATGCTCAGTACCCCACAAGCACAGCTCCGTGACAAAGAGCTTGGAATCTAAACCACTGACTCACAACCAGCTGCAGAAGAAAAACAGACAAACCAAACCACCACAAACCCCACAATCTTGCTTTTCCATTTACTTTGCACTTTTGGGGCGATTTAGTAATCTTAACTCCATCATTGGAACAGTGTAATTCAGTCATGGCTGAAAAGTGGGTGGGGGGTAATAAACACAGGAATTCTTCTATGTCACAAATTGTATCAAAACAGACTCTACTGGATGCTGCTCCCAGACCCATCCACTACCCTTCCTGAAAGCACTTCATAACATCCACGATTTCACGGGATCACATGCACACAACTCATCAGATCTATGCAAAAAATAGCAGAAACTCTTACACTTAAGAGTGCTGAACATGTTGCTAAAAGAACCCCTTACTAGATGATACAACAACTTGTAATTTTCCAGAAATATTGAGTTTGCTTGTCAACTGAATTCTACGAAATTAAGGCAATTATTGGGACCTTTACACAAAATAGAATTCTAATTCAACAGGCACATCTCGCTGGCAGACCACATCATCTCACTCTAATTTTTATGACGCAGAAAACAGCAGGCAGCAGTGTCAAAGCTATGGCTAAAATTCACATTAAGACAAAAAATGTGATTCACACACAGTACACAGCCTGGAAAAACCCAAAGTACACAAAGCACTCATAATTAGAAGAACTGTAGTTTAGGGTGCCGCATAAGAACTGCAATTTAGATAAAAAACAAATTCCTATTTCCAACTAATAGCATCATATTTAAATTAACTTTAAATAAATAACATCTGTTCTCGCTTTTTACTTCCTCTCCATCTTTTCATTTCTACTCCAGAAAACAAACTTCTAAGATGTAATAAAAGACAGAAGTCACCAAGCTGACTAGAAATAGCACCAACTACTAAATGTCCAGCTTAATGGCCAGTCAAGATGCAAAGCATAAAACAGCAGGTTGATGTTTTCACCAAATACTGGTGTGAGGCTAAAATACCTGTATGCAACTCTCTGACACTATTTCACTGTGCTATTTGACAAAACAATCAAAAGTCCTTAGAACATCAATAAAATGAACAATCACACAAAATTTTTAGAAGGTAAATGATTAAGTGTTACATACAACCGCCGCAGCCCCAGGGCATGGAGGGAGGATGTATCTTTAATAAATAAAGGAAGGGTGTTTAAAAAGGAAAAATGCTACAGGTAAGACAACATTGCATTTGTTTGACTGATGTCAACAACTTAGAAGTCTCTAAAGCAGAGTAGTACAATAAATAGTGCTGTGCATCACCAGCTAAGATAACATGACTCAGAAAGGAAAAAGCTCAATGTTCTACCTACGTATTGCCACTGCTAAAAGCAGAAGGTGTTTGTAGCAGAACCCACTGCCTTTTATCTAAAGCACTTATTCCTCTGTAAACATCTTGTTGACAAATGCTTAATTCTGTGGAATTTAAGGGGCAGTGTTTTCACTGATGTTTAGAATGTGCTACCTTTTCAGCCTTAATTACTTTGTATTAGGCAAAACCAGGTAATTGTGGTGAAAGTGTTTTAGACTCATAAGGTTACTACAAGTAGTGGTGAGTAAAATCTTCCTGTCATCCTACATTAAAATAAAACTGAACACAGTTATTTTTATCAATAATCTGATAAAAATTGTGTAACTTTCAGAATAGGAGAATGAAAGTGTGGCAAGTGACCCCTCATATAATGAAACACACCTTTTCCAACAGCATTCCAATAACATTTACCCTTCCATAACTTACTCATGTGCATGTGAGCAGCGAGGGAGATAGCACTACATGCATTTGCTTATGTCCTAAATGACAACCATAAACACATTTACATGGCTCCCAGTCCATGACTTCAATTCCACTATTTGTCCCTGGTGAGATAAGGGAGAATTCTTCCTCTGCAGTACAGAAATTAAGTAAATAGCTCAGCAGGAACAGCCAGACAGACAACAGTGCACCCTCTGGGCCCTCCTCTTTGCCATTATTGCTGCTTTCTCTTTGCATGCCAATGCCTCTTCCTCAGGAATGAATCTCCCCAGCATCTTCCTGTACATTACTGACAAGTTCCAAGGCTCCTCTCTTTGGCTGGACGTTCAATCCTCTTACCACTACCCTTCCTTTACCATTTTCCCTCCTTTTTCACAGGTTTTCAATCAGAACAACCAACAAAGGCAGTCTACATGCAAAGGCCTTCCAGCCTCAATGGCAGATGAGCACTGCTGGAGCCGAACAGGAAAGCTGAAGAGTCTTCCCACTCCAATTCTGCACATGCCAGGAATTGTCTCTAAAGCAGAAAGTTACAGCCATCCTCCAACAGCCAATATCCAGCCCCCCTTGTGTTTAAACACCAGTTTCAGATCTCCAGCTCCAAGGTGATAGAGGAAGCAATTGCTTTTGGTTCTGCCATAACATTTTTTTTAATAGAAACTGAAAGACTTTGGTCAACTGCAGTCTGAACATGCACCTATTCCACACGCACCAAGTTCCCTGCCCAAACCATCATGTCTGTCTGGTGGGAAGGCAGATCTTCATCCACACCATGACATCCAAGAAAGGAGGAGGTAACTAAAGCCACTAGCTTTTCACCTTGTCCTCCTCCACCAAAGCATCTGGAATTAAAGAACAAGGAAAAAATGTCATGTTCTAAGCTTTCTAATAGGTAATGGCTTTAGAAGTGGCTAGTTTATTTTTAGTAATTTTCCCACAAAGTTTTAAGGGTTCAAATTGTCATTGATTACCACCAAAAAGCTGAGCCCTGGTAGCTGACTTGACATATAACCACTGTGCTGTTTAAGTTTCATGACTAAATACTGACGAAAGAAGCTGCACAGCCACCTTAAAGAAAAATACATTGTTTTGATCTAATATAAATGGACATAAGCAGTAAAGAAAGTGTTTCGTTTAGGAGTAAGTTTCCATTGAAAAATATGAATATTTTTGACTAAGGGTTCCAAAGTGGAAATAGGCAGCTTCACACAGACCAATCTCACACTCTTATTTCCCAAACAACCTGCTCCCAGAGCAAAAACCAGACATGCACAATATGAGTTTTCTGGTTATGAAATCTTCAGTTTCTAAACACAAGCAAAAAGACAGAAGTGGACTAGAAGCGGAAATAATCTACAATAGGACTTTACTCCTCTGATGCAGCAGCAAATTCAGAGGCAACCTGAAAAGGCCTTTGCAATTCAGTGCACGAAGAGTCAGCGGCTGACGTGGCCTGCTGACTTCATGGACCTGAAGGCTCCCTGCGAGTCCCATCAGTGCAAAAAGGCCACAGAGGCTGAAGAAACCCCTGGAATCACGCACTGCGCCCATCTCCATGGAGCTGCCACGGCTCACGTCCACAAATACATCAAAGACACACTTTTAAAGCGGCGCAGTTCCACACTCACCGGCCTCACCCAGCGCTTCGCAGGGCCGAGAGAAGGGCGATTCCTTCCGGCACACCTGCGGTACCCGGATCCCAGCGGCGTCCTGGAGCCTCGCTCAGAACATGGCCGGGTTCCGCCGAGCCCTCCGGCCTCTGCTTTCTGGGCAAGAAAATAACGCAGAAAAAGCTGAAATAGCGGGCCGGGAGATGCCTCCTGCCCGCCACGCCAGCCTGGCACCGGCACCTCGCCCGCCCTCGGGACCGTCCTGTGTGACAGCGCGGGGGCCGGGCCCGAGCGCCGCCACCTCAGCGCTGGGTTGGGCTGGGCTGGCGGGGCACGGGCGACCCCGGCACAGCGAACCCCGGCTTGGAAAGCCGCGGGGACGGGGACGCACCCCGGCCCTGAGCAGCACCGCCGGCCCTGGTCCCGATCCCGGTCCCGGCCGCCGGCCCGGTCCCGCCCGGCGCCGCCGACGTTGCAGGGCGCGAGGCATTGTGGGCGCGCGGCTTAACCCGCTGCGGTCCGGGCCGGGCGAGGAACGCCGAAAACATGCAATTGTATCCAACTCCGCGTGCTCCAGGGAGAAGTTCAAGGGATGTGTTTCAACCAGGCAAAGCTGAAATAAAGCCTTAAAGCGAGCCCTGGGCGCGCGCTGCTCTCGGCGCGGTTCCAGGCTGCAAAAACGACCTCCGGGGGTTATCTCTGAGGGGAGGCTGCCCGTGGGGGTGAATTATATGGAATTATGTGGGTTTTCCTCAGACGCGTATTGGTGTAAGTGAAGTGGGGTTAGCAGCTGATGCCCCATGTTGCTCCCAGGCTGGGAATAGCAGATTGAGGGGCTGGTTGGACCCCCAGGCCTCCCCCAGCTTCACGTCCAGCTCTGCCTGCGCTGCTGTGGTCACACCTGGAGCACTGGGTTGGTTTGGGGCACCACAATATAAGGAAGATCTAAAGCTACTAAGGAGCATCCAAAGGGGGGCACAAGGATGAGGAAGGGTCTAGGGAAAGCCATTAGAGGGGTGGCTGAGGGTACTTGGCTTGTTCAGCCTGAAGAAGAGGGGACTGAGGGGAGACATCATCGAGGTCTGCAGCTTCCTCATGAGGAGAAGTGGAGGGACAGCTCCCATCTCTGCTCTCTGGTGACCAGTGATAGGACAAAAGGCAATGGCTAAAACTGTGTCAGGGGAGGTTTAGGTTGGATATTAGGAAAAGGTTCTTCCCCCAGAGGGTGGTCAGGCACTGAACAGGCTTCCCAGGGCAGTGGTCACAGCCCCGAGGCTGCCAGAGCTCAAGGAGCATTTGGACAATGCTCTCAGGGATGCACAGGGTGGGATTTTGGCGTTTCCTGTGCAGGGCCAGGAGTTGGACTCAATGATCCATGTGTGTCCCTTCCAGCTCAGGATTTTGTCTCCAGAGATCCTCCCAAAGGTGAGGGTGGATCAGATGGAAAGAGCACCCAGAGTTGCTTTGGAAGCATGGGCCAGGCAAGCACATTTATGCCATCATTAACTTCTTTTTAATCATCAGCTGTAGGCACAGGGCAATGGTTTAGTATTTATGTCTGAATTCCACAGAGACAATACGCTGCTCATTTCAGTGCAACTCCTAGTCTGGCCTCCGTACTTAATAAGTAGGCTATTATCTGACTATCAGTGTGCGGGAGATTAACGGGCACCATTTTCATTACCATTAATGGTGGCTACACACATAAAGCTCTCACATCAATGAGAAGATAATGGGCCCTTAAGTGTGCGTGCGTAAGGCCGACAGAGGAAGGGGTATGAAATATAAAGCAAACTCGGCTTAAATAATTTGCTTTTCCAGTTAAGGAGAAAGTAATCTCTTCTCATAAGCACCATCATTTTCTGGTAAATGGGAACCAACAGGCAATGAGGTTCCCATTACACAAATGCTGTGTTACGGGCTCTAGTGAGCATATTAATCTTTGTTTTTCCATATAATTGGCAGATATTCCAGTGATTGGTGTTGGCATGTGCTCTGCAGCGGTTCTGGGTGAATGTGTGTGCTCACAGCCTGAGCCAGGAGTCATCCTCAACCCCAGACACACAGTGAGCAGCAAAGACTCACCTACGTGAGGGCTGCGGGATGGGGCTGCCTGGTGTGCAGGAGGAATGAAGGGATGCCACAAACATTTGTCTTTCTCAGCAAGCAAATAAGTGCATGCCATTCCCTGGCAAGTCCAGTTTGCACCGTTCCTGGAATTTGGGATGGGTCCATAGCTCTCTCCCCATCTCTGCTATGTGTGGCAAATGACTATTCTGAGATAATAGATAATGCCGAGAAGAAACATTTACAAAGGCAGCCTGCACTGCCTTCACTACTTGTTCTCTTTATCTGCTTATGAACTATTTCTAGCTTGAAACTAAATGACAAATATTTTTAGCACAATTGCCATTGTTATAATTGTTATGCCCAATGTCAAGAACATATGAAACATGATGATAAGGAATAAATTACAGCATAAAATAATACAAGGCAGGCACAGTATCCTTGAGCTGTTTTCCATGTTGAGATTTTCTAGATAGAAATAATTTTGCTTGGCTTCAAAAGGACAATACACAAACATGTAAAGGTCAGTCTGATTTGAGAGCACAGAAAACAGCTAGAGCCAAATTCTGCAGAGATTTCATGAATAAGTTCACCATAATTGCAGTGAAGAAGACTAATAGCAAGTGGAGGCTTACTAAGATAAGCTACCTAGTGTGCAATTTTGCTTGTAAGTTAATGATTTTGTTTGATGGCTTTGAAACTTCTTAGGAGAAAAAAATCTCTGGAATAGGATTTAAACCAAAGAGCATTCATTTTCACTTTTTCCTGTTTTACAGATTTACTAAACCCTTTCTAATCTATTAATAAGACTAGATTTTGGTTATTAAATATTGCAGTCCTTGACATGAATGAAGCAGCATTACCACTCGATTTAAATCACACAAAAATACCTGAAAAATTCTCTTCTAGAATAACTGACTGCCTGGGCTTCAAATATTAAAGGGAAAAGAGATACCACAAAACCCTGTTTTGACTTGTTTACTGATACCTATGTGGGCTGAATTACAACACTCAGTAGTAGCAGCACTTGTCATGGACTGAGAAACTGTGGATTTTTATTGCCTTTTTCCCTCCCAACACACCTGAGATGAGCCACTATATCAGGATGTCACAACACTTAAATTGAGGGGGAACAAGAAGAAACGCAGATCCCTTCGTAGATAAATCTACTTAATAAATCTGAGGAGTGAGAAGCGAGGAATGGACCTGTTTGCACGATAAATGTCAGCACTGGAGTTCTGCGCTGCCGTTGTGTGTGACTTATGTAACTGTGTGAATAACATACAACTGTGAATGTAGCATAGGACTGTGTCTGCAACACAGAACTGTGTCTGTAACTGTGTGAATAATAATGCAACCCCAAACTCAGCCCTTCCTCTGCCAGGAGAAGTCTGGTTAATTGATGGGACTGTGGTAACACCCTTGTCCTGCAGGGTTTTTTTGGTACTTCTTCGTGTTGCATGCCCTGAGTAGCACCCTGTGAACTGCAGGTTGTCACCTGAGCCACTGAAGACTTCACCTCATTTTCAACTTCACGGGCTTGAGAGTTCAGAGTGACTTTGGGGAGGGTCTTATCTTTGTAAATCTTGACAGAAGATTCCTACTAATGTTATGTCACATAAAAAAATACTAGAAAAATAATATGTGAAATATTTTCTGCCATGGGATGAAACACCACTTGTTATTAAATGTTTATTTTTACGTTATTATTTATTATGCTGAATGAATAAGATTTATTTTTATTAATCATAGCACTCAGGATTATTGGTATTCATTGCATTTAGCAACCACAGCCTAGCAAACTTACCCAGCTACAATGAATATTGCCATTAAGCTACAGAAATGTCACATGCACTTAATAAAACATTCTCTTCCCTTTCCTTGTGCAAGGGAACACTACTTTTTTCCTTCCTTTTCAGCTGAGAAACCCGTGTTTTCTGATACATTTTCTCAGTTAACGTGACACTGACACGAATCAGTAACTCCATCTAATGACCAGCACTGCTGGTGGTCAGGCACCAGAAGCCAGACTTTAGGCAGGGGTTTAGTCCTACACCTAAATCATAGAGTTCTGCCTATGCCATGACCACACACCACAGGCTCCAGCACTGAATTTCGTGTCCAGCTCTTCAAAGCACAGACAAGATCAGGACAGTAATCAACCCCCATCCTTCCCCTGCATATTTATAGGGAATTCACATCTGATTAATCTCCCTGTGCCCACTCCCCCACACAGCTGGGAGGGCATTTTAATGTGTGTATTTCTACTACCCATCAAGTCACTCAGACATCCTTTCATTATATTTTTCCACCTCAGAGCCAGAGCTGAAACAAAACTTAAGCAGACACTTGTATTTAGAAGCCCCCATCAGTCCTTCTCCCTGTGCACGTCCTTTTTCATTTCAAAAACTAAACAAAATTTGGAAAGCTTTTATATGAGACAACAGGAAGCTTTACTCTGATGTTAGAACAGCAAACAGAAAAGCAACCTTTTATTTTAAAAGCAGCTGTTACTCCACGCAGCTTTAACTTTGTGTTAATGTCACGTCCATGGGTTTCACATCACAGTTTGTAGCACTGTCAATCAAAGCTGTCAAAGTGGCCAGCTTGGTCCAGGAGAGGGAAAAAGCCTGGAAGTGTTGCTTGAATCTACTCTGTGGATATTCCGAATGAACTCTGGGAGGCTGGTTCAAGTGGCTTATTTCCAAGGCAATTAAGTCTTTCTTAAGTAAATGTGTGTAAAAAATGCTCCCTCAGCCTGGTGGTACCTGACACTGCTGACTTCTTAATATGCATTAGCTCTCCCTGGCTGGGATTAGAGAGAATATCACTGAAAACATAGCAGAAAAATAGCTGGGTTTGTGTGTGTATGTGTTGGAATATCTTTGGACTGCACGTTCCATCCCTTCCTCGGGGCAGGACTCACAAATGCCGGCTCCTGACACTGCACACCCACACTGCTGCAGATGTCCTTCAAAAGACATGCTGAAAGAAACGTTATTGATTTCTTCTCCATCACATCACTTGAGACTTGTTAAATTGGCTCGGGGAAGTTTGTAATCATTTGAGAGGAAAAAACGATTCCTAAGCAAATGGGGAAGCAGCTTTTCTAAATGAGAGCGCCCTAAGCCGGTTCCCGAAACTGGAGACTGCTCTCACCCTTCAGGCTCTCTTTTTTGTCATATCATTTGAGAAATGCAACTGTTGCATGGAAACCTTGAATAATCATTTGGTATCAATACCCAGGGACCCTGGCAGCTGCACTGAATTACTTCTTGGTCACAGTGCGTAGTGAAACTGCGGCTTGAAATGTGGCTGCAATCATGCCAGCTACTCGGATTGCATGGCTGAGGTGCTGGGTTGTCAGCTGTGCTTCCCCTGTGGGGTTTAACCCTTCGGGCACTGCCTCCTCTCTGCTCCAGGCTGTGCCTGTTTTGTCAGGAATGCTGACATAGAATCATACAAGGATCACCAAGGTCCAACTCCTGGCCCTGCACAGGACAATTCCTTCATGTGCCTGAGAGCATTGTTGAAACACTCTGTGAGCTCTGCCAGTCTTGGAGGCAAGACTGCTTCCCCGGGGAGCTGTTCCAATGCTCAACTACCCTCTGGGGGCAGAACCTGTTCCAAGTATCGAACCTAAACCTCTCCTGACACAACTTCATGCTGTTTCCTGGGTCTTATCCCTGCACATGCCATCTCCAGAGCTACTACAACACTAGTTTGAGCAGCCTTTCTCAAGTTCAGTAGTTGTTATATGTTTTTGGTCTCCAGACCAATAAGACAGATGGGGAATTTCAATGGATGAGGGAGGATTTTCAGTGCTGCTTCTCAGGTGAGGTGGTTTGTGGCACAAGGCACCCCTCTCAGCCTAACAAAAATGCTGGCAGCTTCCAGGGTGTTTCTGTCTCAATGTTTTTCCTTTATAGACATGGAGAAACAGAAAAAGAGGGTTGTGAGAGGCTGTTTGTGGGATGTTATGGCAGAATTACCACATCAGCAGATGTAAAGGTGTGAATTTGAACCTTGACTCCAGTATAGAGGTAAATGGGTGCTGATGTGTTTGATCCAGGGGAGGAGTGAGGCCAGTCAGGTTTCCTTCATGCAGGCCCTTGATCACACAAACAAGGCAGCTGCATCAGCCAGATATGGACAAATTGTTCACCTTGCTGTTACTCTGACGTACCAGAGAGCTTGGTGAATCTGCCTTCTACCTCTGTCTGGTCATCAAAGAGTGATGAGAATTTGTTGTGCAGCTCAGCAAGTTAATATTAGAGAATTACAAATGTGAAATGCAGGCGATGGTGGTGTAAAAAATGCTGAAAAGCCCTGATTAGGAGCTGCCTCCCCCCAACATTGGAGACTTCACAGGGATTGGAGAGAAAATGACAGATTTCACACACCAGTTCTGATGAATTTTACAGATTGCCCTGGGCTGCTGGGAAACCATTTCAAAGAGTAAAAGTCTTGAGAATTTTTCCTTTCTTGTGTAGTGATGAGAACAATTTTTGAAACATTGTGCTTTGCTGTCACCAGGATGTTTTCCTCAGTGATCAATTCACCAGGCCGCAAAAGGAGGGGAAGATCAGTGTGTGGTTCTTTTGGCCATGGCCTGCTGAGGGTGTGCCACTGTGGTGCTGCTCAGTTTGGGCATCTCTGCCCCTCTGATCACTCTGAAGAGCAGAAGGACATGTCTGGGCTATTGCCACCTCTCTTGGGTCTTCTACTGGATAGTCTTGGCTTCAGCTGGCTTCAGTCCTGGAGCAGCTGAGCTCTGTAACAGTGCTCTGGTTAATAGCCCAGGGTAATGGCAGGTTTAAAAAATTACAAGTTTGAAATTAGAAGGTCAAGAGTTCTTGTCCTTTTTTTCATAATCTCTTTCTAGCTGGTTCAGTAATCTTTATGTAGAAAATCTTCAATAAGACACATGGGACACATCACAGAGTCCAGTTCTTACAGCCAGAGCTGGCTGCCCAAGGTGACTGGAGGCAACCTTGGGTCACGAGCAGTTAGATCTTCTCCCTGCATCCAACATCACCCTTGAGGAGACAGGAGAGAGCCCTTTCCGCCTTCCATGCAGGAAGATGATTTATCCTAATGCATTTGTACCCATATCCATTCTAAACTCCCACAGTGTCCTGTGGCAGGAAGCTTCACAGCTCACCTACCTCGTATGTGAAGACCTCCCAGTTATCATTTTGGATGTGGCTGCAGGAAATCCTGCTGTGTGCAGTGCTGAGCTGCCATCACTCAGGCCACTGGCAGTGGGACTTCTAATTGTGACAGAGAAATAGGATGTGACAGGCCACCTTGGGAAGGCTGCTGTGTGCCCTGGAGCAGGGGAGCGGGCTGGCTGATTAGCTCCTGGAGCACTGGGACAGGCACGCTTTGCCTTTGGGGCGTGGATGGAAAGATTGGAATACTCTGACACCGCTGTGTTTGATCAGACATCTGCAAAGGCACCGCGACCCAGCTGACGTTATTAAAATGGAGAGGAGGTGGGTGTGAATGAACTGAGAGGAATAACGCACCCCATGGTACCGTGGGATGTAAGACCATCTCCAGCTTTCAGCAGCTGTGACAGTTACAGGGTTTGGGCTGTGTAGGGACACGTCCCCAGCTAATACTTTTAGCCTCTACTGTTCCTCTTGATCTGTCAGAGCGAGGAGGCTGCAGGTATTAGAGATAACAAGCTGTGGTAAGGTACTGCTGCTTTGTTTCAAGCTTGCTAACTTTGTTTCTTCATTTCTCCTAAAGTAAACCCGGGACTTCTCCCAGAAATTTGGATGTAATCAGAAAGGTGATAACAAGGTCCCTCTATCTAAGGTTAATCACCTCTAGGAATGCAGCTGGAGCCATGCAAAAATAAATTTGGATGGGAAGAAGTTCCTAATTCAAACACTAAGAACAGGGACATTCAATCTCTGGAGCATCACCTGAACCTGAGGATGTTTCCCATCCCATGGAGGGATTCCATTCCCTCCACGAAGTCAGGATGTGCACCAGAACCTTAAAATGAAGGCACATCCTCAGGATTTAAAGGAGGATAAAATAAACAACCAGGATCTCTTAAGCATCTCTGTGGCCTGGCATTTGGAGAGGGCTGCAGTAATGATGCTTGACCAATTCTTTGTCCTTGGTCCTCTCCTGATGGTGAGGGATGCAGCTGCCTGTGATTGCCTTGCTCTGTGAACACATATCCCTGTACACCAACATCCCTGCTAAGAATCCCCCAGGCCCCATCCAGAACCCCTTAATCTGAAGAATCCTTTTTAACATTCAGACTGGACTCTTGAAGCAACATTTCATCCATCAAAAGCTGAGGGCGAGTTTATACTTCAGGAAATAAAAAATTCAGGATACTGAGCAATTTTGGTTTTCATTCTTTTTTTGCTAAATTAAAGTTGTAGTTGGTATTATGAATTAAACTTCCAAGGTAGATGTGTGGTCCTGCAGCACTCATGCAGGAATTCAGATGGTCAGATGGACAGATAAGAAATCATATGAATGAAGATTATAATATCAGGCTCTGGAGTTTTTAAGTCTCTCTTTGAAATACAGGTTGTGTTGTTCCTGTGGTGTCACCCTTATTAAAAAGCTCAGGAAAATCTGTGTTTTCCTTCACATACACATGGAGCCCCAGTCAAGCCAGGCTTGCTTTCTGCACAGCTTATCAAGATAAAAATGCAGGTGGCAAAAATCCTATTTCTGTCAAACGTAGCCTTTCAGCAGCAATGCCTTTTGCTGTTTCACACTGTGTCTCCTTTGCAGTACAACTGAGCTGGAAAACAGCAATGCCTACAGGAGGTTTTTAGAGGCAAGAGGCAGAACAAGAGTTGCAGAAAACCTTAAGAACTGGCACAAAGGCCAGGTTCTAACCTGCACGGCTGTATCCCAGCTTTCCCCTGCTGTTCCCAGCAGTTTCCAGAGCATGTAACAAGACCAGCCTAACCCCAGGCTGCTTTTGGCCGACTTGAGCTCCTGTTCTAATTCTGATGTCAGGTTGCCTGACCCTGCAGTGCAGTGAGACCTCCCTGTGTGGTTTGTAAGGAATGTTTTATTTGCATTCATGAAAAAAATGAACTGATCTTTGCTCCATTGCCTTTTCCATCCAAAATCCACCTTCTGGGGAATATGAATACTGCCAAAGCTTCTTCAGTCCACAGTTTTCTAGGTGAAATAAATTGGTTTCTTCTCCGGGTGTTTTCCTTTCACGTATAATAAAATGTGTTTTATTGTACCTGACTGCATTAATTGATGCCTTGGTTATGCACAGTGCACAGGTCAGATAATCAATATATTTTACCATTTAAAACCAGAAGGATTTGTGATCAATTCAGAGGCTGCCTTCTAATCTCAGGTATTCAGACTTTGTTTGTTTGTTTGTTCTGTTTCTCCCTGTGGCTGATGTGAATAACAATAATGTTGTTAATATAAGGTTTTAAACATTCCTAGCACTTGAGGACCAATCCTGCTTCCTTAGGATATAGGCAGGCAATGTTTTCCTTGAGTGAAATGATAGAGCTGCTGTGATTTCAGCCGCCACCTCCTCCTCACCCCACTGCAACGAGCAGCGGGCTGTGCTTATTTAAAATGAAAGTGGAGCTGATCACTTCTGGTGGGGAGTCACACCCTGCTTTGGAGGCAGAAATGAAACGCTGACTTGCTTCAGAGGAAGAAGGGACAGCCAGAGGCGACAGAACAAACTGTTGTGCAGACGCTGGAGCCACCGGAGATTGCAAAGAGACGACCTTGTCACCAGATGAGGCTCTCCCAAAGCTTCTTATCCTGTTGTGTTGAGCTTAGCTACAAGTCTGTCCCGATGACAACGTGTGGCGTGTGACCTGCTCCTCAGGCCGGCCACAAGCGTGTGCAGCAGGGGAGGCGGGCATGAGCCGTGTCTTCTGGATCCTGCTTCTCCTTCGGGAGGGGAGGCAATGGGGAGGACTCGGGCATGTAAAGGAGGTGGTTGTGTGCTTGTGGGTTTGCTCTGCTGTTCACAATTAAAGTTGACTGACTTGCTTTTCTACGGGTGCAGGGTACAGCGAGCGGTGCGTACATGGTGCTCAGGTAGAAGCACTTTTTGGAAGTAGAGAGATGCTCTCCTACATCCCTCTGCTCCCAGTCAGCTGGGATTCATTCTCAAACCTGGGTATACTTTAAAATATCCACAAACGTGCATTTTAAAGAATTCCTTGTCTTATCGCCCTTTGGGAGTTTGTCTTCCATGTGCACCCTCTCTGACAAATTTTATGGGAAAAAACACTGCATTTTAGGTTAGTTTGGGGCTTCATAATGTTCAGGGTGAACATGCCAGCACCTGCACAGGGAGGCATATGTGGAAAGAGGAGAGGAGCTCCACAGACCGCGTGTCCTGCACACACACCTGGCCAGCACAGCCCTCTGCCCCAGCACGGACCGATCACTCCCGCGTCCTATCAAGGGAAAAACGAGGGGCTGCCCTGTGCGGGACATCGGAGCTGCCCCCGCCTCCCGGGGGAGGGCCGGGGCCGGGGCCGGAGCATCCCAACGCGCCTGCGGGGGCGCGGGGG
>VZTI01003113.1:401492-469889 GCA_013397865.1 Struthidea cinerea | reverse complement strand
CGAGCGACACCGAGCGACCTCCTTGCCCGCCTCGCTCCCCGCGGCCGCGGACCGGGCAGCGCGGAGCCCCAGGGCGGCGGCGGGGCCGCGGCCACCGGGCTGCCCCTGCCCTGCCCCGCTGCTCGGGGACCATGGGATGCTGCACCGGCCGCTGCACCCTCATCTTCCTCTGCACTTTGCAGCTGGTGAGTGGAGGCTCTCGGGGTCGGGGGGACCCGACGGGGACCTGCGGGTTCGGCACCCCGGGACGGGGCCGGGAACAAAAGCGCCACGGTGCCCTCTGCCCCGGGCAGGGCTGCGCTCCTCCGCGACTTCGGCTCGGAGCAGCAAGGTGGAGGGATGTAGGGCTGCGCTCCGGCGACGCTCTGCTATGCCGGGGGGATTTACCGATGCTTAAAACTCAAGAAAAAGGAAGGGGGTGGGGGGGGGAAGTAGTTTTCAATTAATAAGTTTGTGCTTATAAAATACAACTGAAAAAAGAAGAAAATTACTCTTTGAGAGGAGTCCCGGCGGCTCGGTGGCGATGTTGCAAACCAAACCAAACTTCGTACGTGCCAAAACCCACCGTGGTACCTTCAGCCTCTTTTCATGGAAAGGTCCACCCGCATCCCAACCTTCTGGGGTTTGTGCTACCTTGGAAGGAATTATTTCAAACCTCCTCGGGATGAAGTGCTTAGATAGAATGTGCCTGTTAATATGCATATATTTATGTAGGAATAAACTTCCCAGTGTGCGGAGAGTGCGGTCCCTGGTGGGCACGGGTCGGTCCCTGGTGGGCGCGGGTTCCTGGTCCTTATGACATCTGCACAGATGATAAACAAAGGTCTGGTTGTTCCCTGAGTGTCTGCGCATCCAGCCTGGATCTGGAGGGTCCCCTTCTTGTCAATAGCTAATGGGCTCCAGGGCTCCTCCAGCCTTAAAAAGGAAATGACAGCATCTAGGGTTTTAATTTCCTTGACTTCTCCCAAATTTGCTTTATTTTGGAGCATTAGCAGCGCGCAGGAATGGGCAGGCTTCCTGCAAAGTTCTTTTGAATAGTGTGCTGGTGCCAAGGGGTGAGTTTGGTTAAAACTCTTTGTTTTGGAGTTGGGTGCTGTGACAGCGTTTCTTTTTCTGCAAGGAGTCAGGGAGCAGACACGGAGCTGAAGGTGGGAGAGGAAAACTGGGAACCTGCTAGTTTTGAAATTACACCCATCAGCCTAAAATTGAAAGGGAGGAGGGTGGGAATGCACCCCTGTGAACCCAGACTAGCAGAATCGGAAGATGAGTGTGGAGGATTTGACTCATCCTTAAACAACATACAGAATAGAAGTGATGGGGTTTTCTTGCACCAAGCGTCTTGCTCAGCATATTTATGAGTGAGTTGAATGGCTGGGGAGTGTATTTAGTCTCCTGGATTATTTCTTTTGATTTTTCACCCGTGATCACACAAGAAAGAAGCTGCACCCTGTATTACGTTAGAAATCGGCATCTCAGCACTCACTGTCTCTTAAACCCATCACTGTGTCATCCTGCTCTAAGCACACACTCACACACTGGGGTAAAAAAAAAGGGGGGGGGGGGAATGAGAAAAAGAAAAAGCCATGAGCTGCTGGTGCTGTTCTGATTTCTGACAAGCGTGGGAGTTTTCTTGTATCCAAGATACAGGGACAAAGAACCCCCAGCATTTTATTTTCCTTAAGACCCTCCTCCTTGAAGAAAAGAATCAGTTTGGCTCATTCTTAAGCAAGTTTGGATGCCTCAGCCGTAGCGATTTCCCATGGCACTTGCTGGGTGAATTGGTAGAGCTGGAAAAATGTGAACTATGGTTGAGGGAGTTTGTGGAGCTGCGCTCTGGTGGGGGTGAGGTCAGGAGATCCTGGCCGTTCCCAGCAAGCGCTTGGGTGAGGGTGAGATCCAGCGCGGTGCTTTTTTATTTACTTTATTATTTAATTAAGCAAACTTTGTCTGTAAATCATCACATCACTTCCACATCCGCACGGCCAAGTGACGTGCAGGACTCGCTGCTGCCCAGGGTGGGCTCTGCTAAGACAAAACACTGAAGCAATCAGGCCAAGATCATCAATAAATTATAATGACGTGAACTTCCTTTGTTCCTCTCATGTCTCTGCTCAGCTTCATTTGATACTTTGAACCCTTCACAGCCTTCCCTGTTTGTTGCCAAGCTCCGTGTCTCCCACTGCTGAAGTCCCAGGGGGGAAATTCTGGCTCTTGTGTGGACGTTTTGCCTCTGACTTAAGTGGGGAAGGGATTTCGGTGCTGGGATCTCCCACTTCAGTGCTGCAGCACACCCCTGAGATCTGCTACGTTTTCTCGTGTATGTTCCTCAAAGTTTCACCAGGGCTTTTTATATAAATGATGAATGGAAACATGAAACAACCCCCCAAAAAACTCGAATCAGGGATTCGAGTTGCAATGCTTCATATAGATTGTTTTATTATTAGGTGCAAGTAGTTGAGCGAGCGTGCGGGGAAGTGTTTGCACACTGCAGTCTAAATGTTTCCCTTGGAAAAAAAAAAAAGAAAAAAAGGCAGAAAACAAACAAATTCATCATTTGCAGTGTGTGCTCCCAAAGAAAAAGTTTGTGCTCCAGCCGGAGAGCAGAACAACGTGTGGATTGAAGGAGCTGCTACACAATGCGAATACCAACGAGCTCCTCAGCCCCCCGCGGGCTGAGCCTCGTGGCACAGGGAGAGGAGCAGAGCGTTTGCATCTGTCTGAAGAAAATCAGGGCTGACTCCCCGGCGGTTTGCTAATCAAGGGGGGAGGGAAGGCTGTAGTTTGAATAAATAATTTGCTGTGTTCCAATTTTAGATTATTGTTTCCTTGAAGCGTCCACGTTAGGCTCGGTGCTTTGCTGAGCGGTGCTGCAGGGAAGCTGCAGGAAGGTTCTGGCTCTCCGTCCCTCTGTCCTGGTGTGCATCCCTGTCCCTAATCCTTCCCTTTTTCCCAGTCCAGCCCTACCTCCAGCAGAAGTTTGGGTGAAAGTCGGCCCAGGTCAGGGCTACCCTGCAAAAGGGCTTATCCTCAGCCATGGATGGCATGGAGGAGGAGCATCAGCAAGGTGATGGGGTGTTTTTTCCAGGGTTTATGATTCCCAGAGGGGTTGTCACCTCCCCATTCTCGCTTTGCCCAAACACCTCTGCCATCCAGGAGCTGATGTCACCTACAGCAGATCACCAGCCCTGCCTCATCCCTCCCAACCTTTGGGCCGATGCATATTAAGAAACAAGAGCAAAGTTTAAATGAGCCATAGGCCTCCCCAGCTAAAAATCATGACTCTGGCAGGAAGCCTCTGTAGTGGGTTAAGAAATGCCCCTTGTAGGAATTAGAATTGAAAAAGGTTTGCCAAGGGCAGGATTTCCAAACCCGAGTGGAATGAGGCTGTCACACCCACCAGTGGGCTGGGTGGGTCGTGGTGAGGAGCCACAGACCAGGGCTGGGTCTCAGGCAGCGAGATATTAAATAATCATTGATTTGCTGCTTCCCTCTCTGCCAGTGTGAGATTGCACCCAACTGGTGAAATTTCTGGAGCAGTAAGTGCCTGTGCACCGGAGGCACTATGTGAATTTATTTCCACTGAGCATGGAAAAATTCCCTCGCTCCCCGTGCCCTGTCCCAATAAATCAAACAACTGTAGTTTCTTTACATTCTGTCCATGGATTGAGAGCTCAGATGCCAAGCGAAGCCTGGAGACAATTTTACAGATACATTATAAATCCCCCTAGAATAACAGCTTCTAATGGAAAAAGTGACTAATACTTCAAATGAGCACAGAACAAGGCGCCCTGGGATGGGACTGTGCATCGAGACTAACCAAAAGTAACTATATGCATTTATTTATTTATTTATTTCCCTGTGCTCTCTTTCTGCCTCGTTCCTTTCTCAGTGATTCCTTTCTAATCTCTTACAGAAGAGGGTGACCAGTTCTGGAAGCTATTTGAGACCAGCACAGATCCTTCTCTAACTACTCTCTTGAAGTGGTTGTGTTGGTTTGATGTAGGCATAAAGTGATGCAGAGCACATGAGGAGTGAGGGTAGAAGGGGAGTGTGGCAGACTGGCAGTGGGATGCCATGGAAAGGCAGGATCTGGGCAAAAATAAAGTGTGATTTAAAATAGTTGGCATAGAGGGATTTTTTTACAAGGGCATGTACTGATAGGACAAGGGGGAATAGCTTTAAACTGAAAGAGGGTAGGTTTAGATTGGATATTGGGAAGAAATTCTCTCCTATGAGGGCGGTGAGGCCCTGGCACAGGTTGCTCAGAGAAGCTGTGGCTGCCCCATCCCTGGAAGTGTCCAAGGCCAGGTTGGAGGGAGCTTGGAACAGCCTGGGCTAGTGGGAGGTGTCCCTGCCCATGGCAGGGGGTTGGAATGAGGTGATTTTAAGGTCCCTTCCAACCCAAACCATTCTGTGATCCTGATTCTGTGACTCTATCATCAGCACACGTGGGCTGCAAGAGGGAGGATGGCAGAGCATGTCCCTCTCCAAGGTAAGGAGGAGACAGGATTGCAGTGTCTGGGGGCTGTAGAAATGACTTGCTTGGCTTTCTCCTCTCCACCCCAGGGATCATTTGGGCTGGAGTTTGGGAGAGGAGAGCAGGACTTGTCTCTCCCCTGCTCTGCAGCTGCCTCTGGAGCCAGGGCAGAGTCAGGCTGCCCTGAGGGAGCTGTGAGCCCCCACAGCTGCCGTGTGGCTGAGCACAAAGCCTCGGGGGGAAGAGCAGGTGCAACGGGAAGCACAGTGTCCCTTTGCTCATCACGCTGCTCAGGACCCCTCCAAAATTACCTTGTGCTCTCCCCAGCTGCTTATCTGCTCCATGGCTTGTGCTTAAATTAAAATCCCTCCAGGGAAAGGGCCATCTTTCGTGGATGTGCACAGCACCCAGCTCTGTGATGGCTCGAACCTTTCCTGAAGTCCTTGAACAATACTCCAGGCTAAATAATAATGTAAGTCTAAAGACTACGTTTGACAGATGCTGTCTTCTCCGTGTCTGTTCCAGACAAAGGAAAATTAAAGCTGTGCCAATAATAGAGCTCGTCAGCATTTTCCACTGAAGCTGACTTTCAGTAGAAACCTGGGGATTTGACTAAATGAATATTTTCATGAGAAGTATCTGCTTTCCACAGACAATCCTGAGTTTTTCCCCCAAGTTTTGGCCAGAATATTTTGGCGAAAAGTCAAAAATGTGCTGGCAAATGTTTGCTGGGCTGGCAAACATTTTTAATTTTGGAGTGGTGGAGCTTTTCTTACAAAAAGTGGAATTTTTGCATGAGATTTTTCTTTTCTTCCCCTGTTTTTCCTGAGCAGCTGGAGTCAGTGCACTGCAGCACACGGGAAGCACAAGGGAGGAGCAGTTTGGGGTCTGTGTTTCAGACATGCCCAGGTCTCCTGGCTCCCCACATCCGCCTTTCCTATGGTGGTGCTGGAGATGGCAGATGACTCACAGGAACTGTGTCCTCTAACCAAACCCACTCAGACCAGGAATGAAATTTGGCCAAAGCCAAGCCAAAAAAGCAGCTGAGGGCAGGGTGGTGTTGAAGTCAATTCTTCATGGAGAGCTGGGGTTTCATTTCGGCTGACACAGTATCTTTGTTGACCACTCTGATTTTTCCCGGTCATTCTCTGCTCCTTTGGCTTCCCCTTTTCCTCTCAGTAGAAGAAGAGAAGGAGCTGGTTTTCCCTGACGGGGACCCTCTCCCTCTGGCTGGTGTGGGGTTAAGGGAGCTGACGTTGTTCCATTGTGTGCTAATAATATATGGAAACTCAGATCGTTTTGGCTGGGGTGCAAAGTGGAGCTCTTCCAAGAATCTGCTCCAGGGGCCCTCAAGTATGAACTCTTGGAGAACAAACTGGATAACAAAGGCCAGATTGTGATCTCTTTTCCTCCAGGAAAACCCTGGACTAGCCCATTGCTTTCTGAGCACTTAAGAAAATGCGTGTTATCCAGTGAGCAGCAAGTGCCCCAGCTGTAGCGTTGTCTTTCCCATTAAAAAAACGTTGGGTCTAAGGTCAGTAGAACTGAGCCTTTCTTTCTTGTTAACCCCCCCCCCCAAAACCAGAGATAATTTGTGATTTAATGTTCCCTTTGTCCCCACTCCTCCTGCAGTAGATGTGATGAGCACACCCAGCTGCACAGGTTGTGTCTCTATGTTTCCGTTTGGTAGAAAGAGAGTTTTCAACCAAGTGGAAACTTTTGTCTCAAAAGCAGCACATTCTTCACCCCTTCCCTGTCTAAAGAACACGAGGAGGGAAAAAATGACATTTCTGGACAAAAAAGGAAGAAAATACTCTGGCATTTAGCAATGTTTGCTGAAAATGATGGGGGTGTTTATTGTGCCAAACCCCAAATATTTTGAACTTTTACAGAAGCTTGAAAACACTTCTGAAAAAAGTTGAAAGGTCTCCCCAAAAAGAAATTGGTTTGTTATTGGTTTTTTCATTGGGGTTGTGCACGCTGGATGTTCTCATCTTTCAGATATCTCTGACACCATCATGGCTCCCCCAAACCCAGCTTATAGTGAGGTTTAAGGAGAAAACTGCTCAAAGAGAAAGCACAGGTTTGGGTGTTGCTGAGGGTGGTGCTTTGCTGCAGTGACTCATTGCTCACAGTGGTTTGGGGTATTTTTGTTGCAGAAGGAAACTCAATGAATAAACGCCCTGAGGAAATTGGAATCTGAGATATTTCGTAATCATCCCAGAGTCATAACATTACCTTAAAGTTCATGAGATTTCAGACTAAGAATAAACAACTTCTGCTTCATTTATTGATCTTTGGTAAGAGTCAGAATCTCATTTCATTTTCTTCTTGCCAGGGGTAATAGTAGGGATTACAAAAGTATGGATTAACAGGAGTAAAAAGTAGGGAATCAGTAGTAGTAAAGTAATAATAGGAGAGTAGGTGGTAATAATAGGGAGGAGAAAAACTGAAGTGATTGAAATATCTGGCAGAAATCTCTGAGATGATGTTTCAGCAGAGCCACTGCTTCTCACCAGTGTGTCAGAATTGTGTCTCAGCTTGAGCACAGAAAAGTCACTGGTGGTGCTGCTCTGGCTCCTCCTGCCTTAGCCAAGCTCTGGCCCCACATCTGAGAGTCCTCGTGAAGAACAGAAGTTTTATTTTGCTCTGTGTTCTGAGGCTTTGCAGACTGTGGAGGAGCGAGCAGCAGATCTCTGCTGGGGCAAGATCAGTATCTCCTCCCTTGACTTTGCTGTAGCTCATTAACATCAAATATCTGTTCCAAGGGGTGCTTTCTGGTCTATTTTCCACAAGGACTTAATTGCCATTTTCCTGGTGTCTGTGGCTCGTTCTCAGCGCAGCTGCTTTTGTGTCAGAACGTTGGACACAAATCTGTTGTTTATCAGGGAAGCGCACGTCCCAGATTTTCTCTCAAAGGTGAGAATTCATGGAAATCAGGAGCTCAGCTTTTCTGATCCCCTTTCCCCCATCATCCATCAGGTGCTGCTTGCGTGATTCCAGGTTTAGTAATTGAGATGTCAGATTCCCTGACACCTTCGGGCTGAAAGGATGATGGTGTGGAAGCGGTGACCTCCGCTGCCATCTGCCTGGGCCTAATGAAAATATACTGTGGGAATCGAGGCAACAGCCTGTCTTCATCGCCTGCTCAAGGCGGGCACACCTCAGGACTTGCTGTGCCAGCTTTCTTTGCCCCCTCTCAGTGACTGACCAGCCCTGCAGGCAGCTTCCCACCTGCTCCCCAGGCTCTCTCAGGCCAGCAAAAAATCTGCTTTCTTCCCTCTTTTTTTTTTTTCCCCCTCCTTTTTTCCCTCCAGTGCTCAAAACTCAAGAAAACCAGGATCATCATCATTTTTTTTCTGCACCAGTAGAGCAAGCACACAGATGTGTGCCCAACCCTGATGTTCAGGAGTGTGGGAGCAAAGGTTGCCCCCCATTTCAGCAGTAGAGCCATCCCAGTGCCCCGCGGTGGGGTGGAAGGGCTGGATGGGCTGTGCTCTGTCATTGTGCCGTCCCTGTGACCTGGGACATCACTGACCTGAGGTCAGAACGATACAGGACAGACTCTGTCCTTCATTAGTGAGCACATGGTCAGCTGGTCACCTGGGCTAAGGGGAAAGAACAAGAATTGAACATTACTGAGAGTAGCTGGGTTTCTCTTCTCCTGAAGTCCTAAATACACCTTATAAAAAATGGATTCTGGTGCTCAGATGAGTACACAGTTACAGCAAATGGGAAGATGCCTCCTGTGACACCTCTCAGGGGACCAGGGACCTGTCCTGTGTCTGTGGTGACCCTGACAACAGCCTTGGACCCATTAAAGCATTTGGTGCTGATTTATATTTTCCAAGTGCTGTTTTCTGGGGATGGTTCATCTGTGAGCACCATTTCATCTGAGCAGGGAAGGTGAGATAGAGGACACTAAAGAAGGGGATGGAGCATTTTATTACCCACACACAACTTATAAAATATTGAGTGTAGCTTTGCATGGCGTGCTCTGAGTGCTGTGGTCGTCCATCATGGACAAACTCCCCACAATTAACAATGTCTGTCTTCAGCTCCACCTGAACATTAGCTCTGTAGTAGCCAGAGCCCAATCTCAGTACCCGCACAGCTGACCTACTTGGAGATCAGGAGAAATCTTAACTCTTGGCCTTACTCAGGTTTGTTCATATTTAGGAAGTTTGGAGAAGGAATTACTGAGTGAAGCTGGCTGGAGGAAAAACTCCTCTTGAATCAAAGACCCACCTCAGCAGGACAAGAAAGAGCTGGCCTGGCCTGGCCTGGCCTGACTGGCTTGGACCTTCATTTAAGGTCATTCATTCCAAGAGACCTTGGAAGTGGCATAGACCACAGATAAGTGGATTCCAGCTCACAGGTTCACAGAGATAAGGACCAGGCCCATGAGCTGATGAACCTTGTGGAAAATAACCAAGACCTGAGCCCTGAGTCTTGGGCAAACTCCCAGAACCTCCCCAGAACCTCTGAGGTTCTGGGCCAAACACCTGCTTTTGCAGCACGAAACAACTCCTGCAGCTGATCCCTGCAGGAGGTGAAGGGAACATCCGGATCTCTGGCCAGATTTGAGGACTGTGCATTTAGATAACTTGCATGAATATCTGAACTGCTGGTTGCTTAGCCAGCACAAACCCAGTTCCCAGTTCCCCATGGCTACTGGTAATCCGTTAGCAGATTTCCAAGTGGGAGAGGGGAATGGGCTCTGACGGGCTGCTGGCATCCCTGGCTCCGGCAGACACACTCTTCTTGTGGTATTGTTGTGGGAAAGGCAATACACCTGCTTATATTGTGGATGTACAGAATTAGGGGAGAAATCTGATTATCCTAATTACTCAGAAATGCTAAATACGTGCAGAATACCGTTTGGCTAATTAGCCTGGGAGATTGCTGGCTGTTCAGCAGGGAGCAGAGCGGGTGCTGGGAGAAGTGTGATGGGAGTTCACAGGCTGTTTTGTGCCCTTTGCTGTCTGAGCATGTGGAGAAAAGTGAGCTCGGGCGCTTGGAGATGTGATTGCCAACCTCAAAACAAATTAAAAAGCTGGGAAAGTGCAAATTTTTTTTCAGATGTCTGACACTTTTTAGGATTCTGGGTCTTCAAGTTTCCCATCTCATTATTTTGAGCAGAGACATCCAAGGGAAGGATAAGTTTGCCTTACTGCAAACAGCTGGTGGGAGCCCCTGCACAGCACCTTCCCAGAGGGATCTGTTCTGCTCCTTGTCCTGCCTCGTGCTGACACAGGCACAGCCTCAAATGCTCCTGAGGAGACCGTGATGGAGCTGGTTCTCTGAATGGTGCTGCTTCGATTGCATTTAATAGGCTCATCTGCGCCACTGAGGGGGTCTTGTGGCCCCAAATCTGACCTGCTTTTCCCAGAGGCACAGAGCAACTCAGGCAGATGCTAAGCAGGATGGAGGGTGGTTCATGCTTAGATCCCAAGTATTAATCCCCAGATATCCAGATCCAGAGAACCAGGCTGGTTCCTCCAGCTCCATGCTGGACATAGATCCACCAAGGAAACCCTGAGGCTGTTTGGGAGTGCTGCAGGGAGGCTGGGACAGGTGATATGCACAGCTTGATGTGTCCTACAGCCTACACAGCTCTGCCATCAGGCCAGGCCCAAACCCCAGGTCTTCTGGAAATAGTGCCCAAAACTCACGTTCATCCATCTCTCCTTGTAGCTTTGCTTCCCCATGTCTTTGAATAACCCTGCCTGACTTTACTCCTGACCTAGCAGAGATTAATGTCCACCTTAGGCTTTTCTGGAAAGTTTTCCCTTCCTGCTCCTGTGAGCTCGGGGTCAGTCCTGCGGTCAGTCCAACACAGCATTAGCTGGGCACTTAACTGGGAGAAGCTATGAAGCATTTGGGCCTCCAGGGCTGCTACTGAGACAGCTTAAAGCTGAGTTGTGTGGCAGCAAGGAAGAATAGATAGGGTGATAGAAAAACTCTGCCATGGCTTCAGACAATAAAGACTGTGTCTGCCTTGTGATGAATAATGGCTCTTTGTTTTATTCCTTAGATGACAGGGCTGTTAGAACTGCTGAGAACTATCCCAGTGCTAAATATATGGGTGTGCAATAAAGGCTCTGCAATCCATGAACTGAGACTGAATGGATACTTGAGTGAATCATTTCAAGTACGATGAATTTCTGGAGCAGCTCACAGTGATAGGAGCTGGTGGGGCAGTATCCTGCAGGATGCTTTCCTTGCATGAGACGTATCCCAGGTTTCATGGCTGCCAAGTTTTTTTCCTCATGAAGCCTCCCTTGGCCATGTAAAGTTCCTCACTCCCAGTTTTGGCCATTAACCTGCAAACAAAGGGCATTTCAGATGGAGCTCCAGGGTTTGGTGGTGAGACACTGTCCAGATTTTCTGTCAGAAACCCCAGAATCCCAATCCTGGTGCACTCAATGGGAATGGAACAGTAAAGCCCAGGTTCAGCTGTAGCCCAGGGCTGAGAGCTCATCAGAACCCATCAGAAATAGGGTCCTGCTACAATCAGGAGGAAAATGCTGCATCCTACTGCTGCAGTGTCATCGGGCTGGAGGAAGAGGTGAGGCACAGATGTTGTTGTCACTGTCTGGAGTCACCTCCGAGTCCTGCCAGATTAAATTTCCTTGAAATTACTTAATGTAGCAGCAGGGATTTGAATTTCCACAATGTGGATTAGCACTTTTCTGTTTTAGCTAACCCTTGCACTCACACCCACAAGCAAGAAGATCAGAGGACTTGGGGGGGAAAAAATGGCCAGAAAGTTTGGAGTAGGAGCAAAGCAAAGATGCCATTGTTCCAGGGATGAGGAATCATCTCACACCTCCAAGGCGAGGTGTGGATGAAGCTTTGGTGTCACAAGCTGATAGAGGACAAGCCTTTGTCCCTTTCCATGGCTGAAGGAGACACAGGACTCCATGGGGGCCCCATGTGTGAGCTGCTCATTGGGACCCAGCCCCTGCAGGGTCACCAAACTCTTGCCCTGTGGAGACACAACCACAAAGATTTGCTGCAAGTGAACTTTGTTCTCCAGAGCTGCCAGAGCGGCATCTATTGACCAGCCTCTATTTTTAAAAGGAGGAGAAAGTGGAAAAAGAGAAGGAAAAGAGAAATTCAGCTTTGCTGTTGAATAAACCATGAGCCATTGAGGAGCTGTGAGTCTCCAGCAGGGGAGGGGCAGGGGCAGCACAGAAATAAGGGGACAAAAATGTCATGCGAAAAATGAAGGGCAGGAGGGGCCTGGCCATTGTGTGACACTCCTGGAAACTTGGAGAGTTGGTTGGTGGGAGGCCAAAAGATGTATGCAATGAAAGAGAGACACTCGAGCGGACTGAAAATGCAAACAAATTGGGTAGCACAACGGAGGAGATAAATTATGCTCATAAAATAAACAATGGCTGAGTGACACTGGGTAAACAGTCACATATAATAACACCACTGTTCGTCCCAGCCACCCTAATTGGGAGGCTGGGCAGCATCCGATGAAAACTCTGCGTTGCACATTTTCCCCTTCTAATGAGGAAGATTTTCCCTCCTCCCCCCAGTCCCATTTAGCAGCAAGCTGAAAGGCCTGGTTTCATTCCACTTTCCCACAGCAAACTCATCCTGGCAGGAACTGCATTAAGGAGGACAAGTAGAAAATGATAATAAATTGAGGACTTGCTCTTATTTCACCTTGTGACAAATCTATCCAGTGGGTGACTCAGGGAGGGTGATAAGAGCATGGACTGGGCTGCTGCTTTCCTTTTGGTGCTTGGTCATGTGGAAAATAACCCCATTCTAGCCCTCGCTCAAAAGGGCTTTCCTTTAAAAATAATGCTTTTTAAAAGGCACTGAATCCTTATTTACCCTATTGGAAAGCCAGCAGCTCGCCTTCATCAAAGTGAACGTCACAGCTCTCATTTCATCACCCACTTGGGCTGAGGAGCAGCAACAAAGGGCATGCAGCACCAAAAGTGAGGTGGTCAGTGCCATCAGTGCCACTGGGAGACCTCGTTAAACCTTACTGGGCTTTCAGCATGATTCTGTATTGCTGATAAATCCCTGATGAGAATCTTCAGTGTCACTGAGCTCCTCTCAAGAAAGCGCAGCGGTGCAGGGGACAGTGGGCACGAGAAAACCACAGGCTCAGTGACTTCCCCCACAGCCACTCTCACGCTGTGAATCCCAGAAAATCCGCCCTGGAGCCCTGATTCCCAGCACTCAGACTGTGTTTTGCAGCAGGGCTGTGCTCTCACCCTTCCATCACTGCCCAGAGCAGATTGCAGTTCCCAAACTACTCCATCACCCGTGAAAGAGGGAGGCACGAGAAAACCACAGGCTCAGTGACTTCCCCCACAGCCACTCTCACGCTGTGAATCCCAGAAAATCCGCCCTGGAGCCCTGATTCCCAGCACTCAGACTGTGTTTTGCAGCAGGGCTGTGCTCTCACCCTTCCATCACTGCCCAGAGCAGATTGCAGTTCCCAAACTACTCCATCACCCGTGAAAGAGGGAGGCACATCTTCAGCCTCAAATCGTGCCTAAATTTTTGCCAGCTCCCTCTTTAGACATTTACTTGATGAATCTGCTTGAGCACTTTGTGTGTCTCTGTTTTCTTGCTTTTATTTGAGGAAAATAGAGTTCTGCTCTGCAGCCTGCACTGCTCGGAGGTGCAGCTGAGGAAGAAGCCCAGGAGGTGTTCAGCCTTCCTCACTTCTGAGGGACCATGCTGAGGGTGCTGATGACTCCTGAGATGTGGGTGACAGCTCAGAAATCATCTTTCATTCACATAAAATTGGCTTTGCCTCCTGAAACAGCTGGAAAACTGGAATATCCCTAGTTTATATGCCTTGAGGGAGGCAAGGGAAGCCAGGTTTTTTACCTGTAATTGCTGAGGTAACTAATCAATTACTTAAGTAGGACTGATTTTCTTCCAGAGAAGCAATCAGATCATGAAAATCAATCGTGATTGATTCATTTTCCATCCACTTCTTAGAGGGAAGTTCTTTGTGGGGATTGTGGTTATTGGAAAATTCCTGCAATACCCCGAAAGCCTCTGACAGTGCCTGTTTTGAACACAATCATCGTTTTCCTGTTTGTTCCAATTTAAAATTCTTCCTGTCAGAAGCGTTTTACTGGAACCAGAAGCTGAACTGCTAAGTGTTTTTTTGTCCAAAATACTATTTTCTTCGCAGTTCTTTTTCATTTCATGCTCTGATGACAGGCCTGGAAATTTGCTGGTACATTCATCAGGGGAGAGTTGGTTAGTATTTCTTCACTGATATCTATTTTTCAGCTGAAAAAAAAAAGGCTACATGTTTTTTCAGTTATAATTTTTCAAGGGGAGTTTTTCTTTTGTCCTTTGTTTTTAACTGATATAAACACATTTTTGTGTTTTGGTTAGGGTTTTTTTGGGCAAAGCACAAACATCAGTGTTACTAGTGATGATTAAAAACTCAGCTGTCATAGTGTGGGTTGCTTTATATGATGATAGTGGGGATGAAATGCAAACAAACCACTTGGCTTGTTTGCAGCCCAACTCCTAAAATACCTCCAGCTTCTCATTTGGGGATTGCAGGCATGGGAACAGGGGGAGTTCACCTCTCTGTGTTGAGAATGTGACAGTGAAAGGAAAGGTGAGGGGTTTGGGCTGGTGCTGCTGTCATCATGGGAGGTTCCCAACCTAAAATGCCACCTCTTTTTGCCACCACGGGCAGGTGGGCGTCCAAAAAACCACAATGGCAGTGAAGATGCTGTTAGTGCTGAGGCAGGATTATTGGTGCGGAATGTGACAGAAGCTTCTTACAAATAGGACCCAAGTCTGCAGCAATTCTCTGTGTAAAACGAGGTTGTTGCTCCTAATTTCACTGCATAGATGGGAAGACAGAGAGTCACCAGCTGTGCTGGAGGGCTTTGGTGGAAGGAGCTGCTGCCTGTGGCATTACAGGGGGGGGAAAAGCATCATATGGAGCTGCTGGCAGGTGGAAAGGGAAAGCTGCAAAATAATGGGAACTGCATCTCTTTTCCTTCATGTTGTCTCTTCCTAACACCCCCAGCTTGGCAGCTAGGTGCTAAGAGCACTTTTCTGTGTCCTGGTGGGGTGAGGAAGCCTTGCTCCACCAAAAAGGGTCCATTTGTACAGTAATTGCCATGGAAGTCTCTGGGTGACTGTGCGGTGTCCCCTCCTGCTTCAGGCTGATTAGGATGAGCTTTCCTTCGAGGAGCAAAGCTGCAGCAAGACCATGGCAGATCCCAATTTCCTAGGTTATTAATAATAACAATATCATTTTCTCACTCCCCTATTTCTCACTCACCCTGCGCTTCCCTTTTAATGAATTCTCCTCTCTTGCTGTAGACCCTGCAGTGACACCAGCCTGATTTGTAATGTAAATAGGCAGCCCAGTGTAAAGGCGACCTGCAAGAGCACCGCGGGGCTCTAATTATAATTTTCATTAAATTCCTTCTGTTTACGAATATCCAAGCAATCTGGCATTGCAGCAGAAGCAAGAGGAAATTAAAGCAACGCTACCACTTAGCTCCAGTGTCAGGGAGCAGGGGCCCAGCTGTCGAGCAGAAACTGAAGCAGGGCTCCTGCAGACAAAGTTTTGAAGAGTTATTTCAGCTTTGGCACCTTTCCTCTCCCGAGCTTTTACCCCAGTTGCAGGGCTTGCATGTTTTTCCTTCAGAGGATCTGGCTGGTGCAAGTGTTTTACACGTAATCTATTTGTGACCTAATTAAGGGGATCAGCTGCTGGAGCTGCCAGTGCCGTGTGCGGGAAGGAGCTGTGGGAGAGCGGGCGCTGAGGCGGCCGGAGCGGGGTGGGAGCTGTGGGGTGCGGGGAGGGGGACAAACAGGGACCTTTAGCTCACAAGGCCCTGGAGGGTTCCCACAAAAGTCCAGCAGCACAGGGACCATTTGCTCCATGTGCTGGGAGCATCCTGTGGAGTGAGGGCTGCTCAGACACAGACCTGTGCAAAGATTGGGGCTTTGCTACATGGCCACCAAAAAACCTCTCACCCTCATCTTCTGCTGTATGAGAAAAACGGCTTCAGGTGGCTTTCTGCAGGTGTTTTGCCTTCAGAGAGGCATTTTTGTCACTCAGGCCACAGGTGACCCTTCCTGAAGAGAAAGTGCTGCAGGTGCCAGCCATGAATTAGACTGGCAGGGGACACCAGTGAACATTTTTGTTCATAAAGCCAAACGCAGGGGGTGGTCTCAGTGTCACTGGGTGACAACGAGTCTTTCTTAGGCTGTGTGTGGACAGGACAGAGGGAAAACTGAGCTTGGCTTTTTGAGCCTGAAGCAAGAGTTACTGCTCCCTTGGGGGAACTCCAGCGGTATATTTACAGCCACAATTCAGCTTTGGGGTCAACAGCAGCAAAATAAAATTGCAGTTTGTAGTAAGTGCCCATAAAATAGCAAAGAGAGAATTTTTTTCTAAGCTGGGTGAGTCCAGCTGGTGTCTCAGGGGCTTAATACACACTGAGAGTTTTGGTCAGGCCCCTGAATAATTTAAAGTCTTTCTAGTACACTTGAGAGTTCATGGGATCTCTGAGCTCTTCACACTCTGCTGCTCCCACACCCAGGAGATTCCAAAGGGCTGCATCAGGAGAAGACAGGCCAGGCAGTGCTGGCCCAAGCAGTGCTTCAGGGCAGTCTTGTGCCTTCTGTGCTAGCCCTGTCGATGGTTTCCCTTCTCCCCCCAGCAGCAGAACTGGCTCTGGTAGCTAAGCAGATGATGCCTAGGATAGCAGGCCAAAAGGATCTAGGTTACATTCCCTAAACACAACAACCCCTTGGCTAATTTTCAAGTATTTTCACTTTTTTCCCCTGCATCCCTCTCAGGGGAACGAGCCCACAGTTCAGATAGCATTCATGGCTGAGCAGAAGCAGGGATCATGCAATGTAATGCCCTGTTGGTGGGGAATAAATCTCTCTATTAGAAAATTAAATTCCTGCTGACCTCCAGCACTGCTCTGCCTCACAGCCTTTGGAGTGTTTCGATGGGTTCATAACTGGTAGCAGATCTCCAGAGGGAAAGGGCTGCTGAGTTAATGGCACACCTTTAATATATATATTATTTCATGCAACGGGGTAATTTGTGCTCCTGGTGGGAGAAGTTTCCACCCAGAGCTGAAGCTGTCAGCCATGCCAGGATACTGTTTGAGGGGGCAGCTGGGATGTTTGCCCATGATCAGCAGCATGAGGTGGGATAAGATAGCAAGTTCTTCAACAGGTGAGGGAAAGCCAGGAGTGTGGAGCCTGAACCTGGGCATCTGGGTGGCAAAAATGTCGGGCACTTGTTGAAGAAACTCACTGAGTTTTATGTCTGTTGCGAAAACAGTCACATCCCCTTCACCCCAGTGCCTCCTCTCTCTGTCTGAAAGCTGGAGACCCAAAGCTGAGCCATGAAACTCAGGGAGGAGCAAAACATTGCGGGGGGGTTTAGGGGAGAACACTGTGGGCACAACAGATTAATTTAATTATGTTTGGGGAACGTAGGTTGGAGTGTTGACGTAGGTTGCAAATAAAATAAGTTTGTCATTCCTGTCAGAGTGCTTTTCTGCCTGGATCACAAAGGCACCTGCTTATTAATTTAGCCTGATTGGTGCTCTCAGCAATCAGCAATCACAGCAGCGTGCAGAGCTGAGGTGCCATCAGGAGACACAGGCAGGAGCACAGGGAACAGAGCAGCTCCCATATCCAATGCTGCCTGCATCCTGCATCGCTGGGGTCTGAGCTCCAAGGGGAGATGGAATCCAGGAAACCAAGCAGGCCAGAGGCTGTGAGGGCTATACAGAGCACAGTCCTCACCAGACACGTGACTGACCCTGATTTGGGAGAAGTTTAGGCAATCCAGAGCAAAAATTTTCTGAAGTATTCCTCCTAGGAAGCAGTCTTTTTCCCAGGAGCTGGATTCTGAGCACCTTTCAGAACCTCAGTGCTGGGCAACCTCTTCTCACCTCTGCAGCATTATGTGCAAGCAGTTCATTCACTGTCCTGCTGACCACCCTGCTGGGAAGGTTTTGGGGCAGGAGAGGGCACCTGTGGATGTGCCACGTGGAAGGGACCATGGGCTGTGATGTCTTGCTAGAAAAAGTACTGCCAGCTCCTGGTGTTCTGCCAGTTCCGTGGCACAATCCAACACTTGGAGTAAAAAGGCTTAAGAGGTTTGCCTGGATGTGGGCCTCAAATTGTTCCTGGGGAGGTTTAGAGTGGATATGAGGAACAATTTCTTCACCAAAAGGACTGTCAAGTCCTGGCACAGGTTGCACAGGGCAGTATTGAAGTCACCATTCTTGGGGGGATTTAAAAGACGTTCAATTGTGGCACCTGGGGACATGGTTTAGTGTTGGGCTTGGCAGTGCTGAGGGAGCAGTTGGACTCAATGATCTCAGAGGGCTTTTCCAACCTAAAGGATTCCATGATTCTGTGAATTCTTGTGCATGGCCTGTGTCTTCAGTGGAGCAGGGCTGGTGGCTCTGCGAGATGTACTTAGGAAACCTCAGTGCCTCTGGAGCCAGAGCCTCAGCTCCAGACACAAACAGCCTTCTGCACTGCTCAGTGCCAGTCTCATCCCTTATGTTTAGCAGGATTGTGCCTTCCCTGGAATGCTAAGCAGCATTTGGGCATGTGGGACTGAATAATGACATATCTTTGCAGCTTGGATGTTGCTGGGAGGGTTTGGCAGCAGAAAGCACAGGGCTCAAGGTCACAGCAGTGGCACTTCTGAGACCATCACTGTCCACACACAAAATTATGCTGGGAGGGGAGAACTCAGAGCTCAGAGGTGCCAGGCCAGGGGGAATGAGGAGGTGAGGGCTCAGCACTGGGGTGTTTAACAGCAGGATGCTCCAGTCTTCAGCAGCAGTTGTGACAAACCACAGGGAGGGTATTACACCTGCCCAGGCTCTGCACAGGATGGTTTTGGGCTGGGAGAAGTCCTGATCCTTGGATGTGGTGCAAGGCAGCCTAAAAGTGGGGTTTGCTGGAGGGTGATGGCCAGGAGCAGCCAGGCCCTGCTGCAGGGAGTGACCTGGTGTGGGATCATGGTGGGAACTTTTCCTGCTGCCCCGTGGGGCTCTTTGGAAGGTCCTCCAGGCCAGCACAGTGACCAGTTTTCTTCTGAAATATAAATGACTTCAAGGTACCAGCTCTGCTGTTGGAGGCCTCTCTAATGTCTGTGTGAACAGAAGGGGTTTCAGCAGCTGCTGGGGAGAAAACAGACCAGGGGAGCAGAGAATGGAGCACATTGTACCCAGTGGCCAGAGTGACCAAAGATGCCTGAGAGAGCCAGTGACAAACAGAGACCTCCTGTGCAATTACTCTCTTGACCTCTGTGCTTGGGAGAGGGACGCTGGGAAAGGAGCTGTGGATCACAAGGCCCCAAGGAAGGTTTCCTTGACAACACTTACTGAAGAAATATAGATTTCGTGAATGCAGCGGGTGTGAGCACGTGAGAGGCTGACTTTGGGAGAGACAAGGACGTGGCACCTCGTAGAACGAGCCCTTCCATTTGGGGATGGGAAGTAATGGCTCAGTGAGCTGCTTTTTCAGATAAACTTAATTAAAGAGCTGTTGCAAGCATTCATATTTATTTAGAAATGCAGCCACTATGGTAAAAGCAGACTTACTGTTTAATTGTTTTTCTACTCACAGAATCTTCTCCACCTTGAATACACACTGGCACAGAAGGGAGTTTTTTGCTTGCTGCTGATAGTTTCAGCACACAGCAGCTTGGGTTTAGGATTGTTTAGATCTAGCATCATCCCAGCATTTACAAAGTCAAAGCAATTATATAGAAAGATGTGTAGAATTATCTATTATATCACAATAATACCAATACATTAATAATAATATTAATCAACAGCAGACAGGTGTTTAGTGTTGCCAAACTTAAACCATGTGGAAGAACCAAAAAAGACAGATATTTGTGTTCAATACCTAAATAGATATATTTTTCAAATTATGCAATCTGAGACTTTTTAATTTCTTCCTGCTGTTTCAGGTAGCAGGACCTAAATTTCCATCCTTGTGTGATGTCTCATAGGGGCAGCAGCACGGAGACTTTGCCCTGAGCTCAACCCATCACATCTCATGGCCAAAATACCTCAGGAAACCAGTGCAAGTTTTTCCTCAAGAAAAGGCCCGTGACCTTTTCCAGTGAAAGCCCCGATGGTGTTTGCACAGCAGACAAAGAAAGAGCATCTTCTTAAAAGGCGAAGCCACTTGGCAGGAAATCAAACCCTGGATCAGGGCATTGGGATCAGCCAGGAGCCCAGAACTTCATCCCAGCAGCGCAGTGGGGACCCGGGGCTGCAGCTGAGGCTCTTGCTGGGTTCAGGCTGGAGAGAAAGGACAGACAGGGGGTTAAGTGGCAGATTTTGTCCCAGCTGAAGCTGGAGGAGGAGGAGTAGGAGCAGGAGCTGGAGCAGTCTGTGAGGCTGTGTCCTCACAGCAGTGAGAGACAAGGAGTAGCAAAGGAGTTTTCAGGTTGTTTTCTTATAGGTCAAGTGGAAAATTGCCTGGGTTTCTGGGTAAAACATTTTTTCTTCTCTCTCTCTCTTTTTTTTTTTTTTTTTTTTTGCTGCAGCGGGATCAGCCTTTCCCGTTTGTTCCCTTTATGGCACGCTTGGATATTTATTTCTAACATTTCATTCTGAAAATAAGTCTCTTATTAAAGCTGAGCTTGGAAAGGTTAAAAGCAGGTTTGCTTACAGGAACAGATACAAATGGATGTGTGACTGTACCTGTTGTGGGGTTTTCGGAGCACCTTTGCTGTGTCTGTACGAGTCATGCCAACGTCTTGAGACTGATATTTTTTCTTTTGTGTCCCAGTTGATTTCAGAAATGCAGTGAAAGACACAGATACAAACCAAATAAGATTAAAGGCTTTAAAAGCTTAATAAATTAAGAAGAGCAACTCTAGCTGATAACATGGCTTTGATAGTAGGCTATAAAGGACAGGGAGTTAAGGAATTACAGGCACCTGACTGCTCAGCAGCATCCCTTCCTCCTCAGCAGTGTGGGGGCACGAGGGAACAGGTTGGTTTCTCCAGCTTAGCAGCAGGAGAGGAGCAACAGAAGACAAAGTTGAGGGGATAAAAAAGATTTGAGGGGCTAGAATTTAAACAAGCACCCCCAGCCCATGCTGAACCAGCTCGGAGTGTCCTGCTGGCAGTGACACCTGCCAGTGACACTGTCCTGCCACAGCCATTGGAAACGCAGCTGGAGTGGCTTGAACGCCCCAGTGAGAAACTGTCCCGCGTTTTGAGATGTTTTCTAAGACCATTTTCCTATTCTGCAATGGGCACCCCTCCAGCTCAGGTACAGCTTCCCTCTCTGGAGAAGTTCTACGGCGTGATGCCCCTGAACATGACCAGAGCTCTCTGTGCTCCCTGTGTGTGAGCTATGGGATGGGCTCCATAAGCTGAAGAACATCCCTCTGCCTTTCATATCTTCCCCAGCTGTATAAATGAGTGATGGGCCAGGAGAGAGCTTCGGCTGGTGTTGTCTGCCTGGCTAACAATTGCTTCACGTGGTTATTTGCTGTTCCAGTTTCACTCAGATCAGCAGAAATGTCGTTTATTTCAGGAGAGAAAATTCTGCCCCAACTCTTCTGATTTTAGTGCTGCAATAAATCATTTAATTTAAAGAATGAAAGGTAAAAATATACTATGGGTTAGAGAAGCAAAAGGAGCAGAAGGAATCCTGGTTTTAATAAGAATAGTCATAAAGAAGAAAAATTTATCCTTCCTGATGGAAAGGTCCTGTCAGCTTTGAGTGGGTTGAAACCTGTGCCACAATCTGTGACATTCCTCTTTACAACCAGTGTCTCTGGAATAGAATAGGCGTTCTCAATAGGACAGTGTGAATCATTGCGAGGAACACCACAGCGAGGATATTGCTCTGCACAAGCTTGGCAGCACAAGAAAAAGATGGCATTTCCCTGCTCAGCCAGAGGCAGCCAGAGAGGTTTAGTATGTGGGGCAGATAGATCAGGGCAAACCCTGACCCTGCCGTCTCCGAGCAGGACTGGAGGGACCAGGACTGAAGGGCACTGTGACATTCTTCACATCCCAACCCCAAATCAAGGCCAACTTAACCCGAACATCAGCCCTGTTTACCTGCAAATCTCAGCAGCATCTTGTGGGTAAGCCGTGCACACAGACCTGGAGTGTAATGAGTGAAATGGTTGTTTATAAATTTGTTTTCAGCAAATATTTCCCTAATTAGGGTAAGTTCCTGAGGGACTGGGGGAAGCCCAGGATAACTTCAGGCTGCATTTCCAGTTGCAGCACAAACTCACTCCTTGCCTGTCACTAACACAGTGTTGGAGTTTCATCAGTAGCATTTGCTTGTCACCAGCACGTTTTACAGCAAATTGTAATTTTATTTTTATAAATGAGGAAACAGCTTGTGTGAGCTCGCACATCCCACATCCCCTCTCCTTCCCTGAGCCAGCAGATGGGCACAGCCCATCTCTGGACCAGCTGAATCACGCCTGCAGCTCCCAGGTACACAAAAATAGTTTAATAATGCAGGGGAAGTGGCAAAAGAAAGCAAACCGGAATGGAAAGAACCTGGAGACAAGGGAGGTGAGGGAGAAGGAAGTATGGTGTGAAGATAATTTTTAGGATTATGAGGAAAAATTCAGAGACTTCTCAAGGAGCTGTGCCCTAATCTGAAGTTGTGTAGATTGGCAGGTCCATCTCCAGGGTGGTTGTTTATCTGTCGCTTCACAGCCCAGTCTCTTTCCTGGTCCAAACAAACCAGGAAACATCACAAGCGGTGGAAGGACAAGCTTTCCCCTTGTTATACAGCCCTAACGGCAAATACTCATGGAGTAGAATGGGGAAGAAAACACTTCTCCAGACATGGATTGCCCTGATTGTGGAGTGGGAGAACTCATGGCAGAAGGCACGGGTAGGAGGGATGTGTGTTTATCCTCATTTTCAGAGCCTGAAGGCAGGAGGCGAAGCTGAGCAGGCCATTATTACCTCAGCGGACACCCCCCTGTGCCCCCGGGCTGAGCGGGGCTCTCACGGCACACGCTCCTCCCGGAACACACAAAGCCAATTAAATGCCTGATTGGATGAAGCGGTCACAGTCAAGTGGCCCATTGCCAGCCAGTCAGGATCCCAAATTTCCCAATATCGTTAAGGTGTGTGCGTTAATCCCCCTCTGAAGGATTAAGTGTTTAACCTGTGGCTGGTGGTCCTGGGGAGGCGCGGCAGACCTGCTGTGCCGGGCGGGAGCAGCACTCGCCCCGCTCCGGCTCCAGAGCCCCGTGGGTGGCCACAGCATCTTCCAGGTGGTTCAGAGGGATCAGAGGAGGGCAGAGGGCGTTGCTTCTAAGGGCAGATTACTTGACAAAAGAGAGATTTGATACCTTCCTCCATTCCTTCCCCACTTCTCTGTCCCTCTTTGCTTGGGAATAAGATGCCATAGAGGGAAAGCTGCTTACCCCCTCCCTGACTGATTGCCTTAACCACAGATGTCTTTGAAATACAGATTTTTATTGAACTTTCAAAGTAGTGTTGGGAATTGCAATACCTTCCTAGCCCAAGAGAGGTGTGAAGGCAATTTCCTCACTGAGCCAGGAAGAAGGAGGAATAATGGCCAATTAATAGATGTGGCTTCTCTCATCATGGGGCTTGAGTGACACCTGCAGCCACTCACATCCGTAAATGCTTTAAGCCATCACAGAAGCCCTGGTGCTTAGATCCCAGCCAGGAAAAGGTGTCACATAGCTGATTACACACAGCAGACCAGGATTACCTGTGGTTAATGCCTGATTAGGAGTTAAATTAATATTGACTGTCGATAGTAAACCGTAACGATTTATTTAGGCAAAAATAAATATGAAATGTCATAGTGCAATCCCAGTGGACTACTGTGATAATTAAACATACTTTCAAATCTTATACTGACAGGTCCATGGAGGGGCTTGCACTGTGTTAGTGAAGACAAAAAAAAGAGAAGATCTCTCCATGCAAGGCTGGACACAGGCGAAAAACCTGCACTAACAGTTTTGCCCCCTACACTTATGATTTCTCCCATAGATATATCATTTAAAGGCTGTGGGCATGCAAAGGCCAGCAGGCAATTGCATGTCCATTGTGCTCTTTCAGCTGCACAGAGGCTCAGGGCCAGGGGACCAGATGATGTCTGATACACACATGATGGCTACAGCATCTTTATACGGTTTGAAAATCAGCCCCAGCACTTCCACAGTACTGGGGTTTTATGTCTAGAACACAGTACTAGCCCTGAACTGTGTTATTAGTGCTGGAGAGGAACACAGCCTGTCCCGGGAAACTGATGTGTTTGCAGAATTTCCTTACTGGTGGCAGCATTTTCTGAGGGGCGAAGATGGAGGAGTTTCCTCCTCTCTCTTACGTTGATGGATGTGTGCTGGAGAGCAGAAAAATAAGAGGTGTCAGGAGTGATGGAGTGATGTTGAAGGCTCTGACAAATGAGCTCTGGAAAGTTACGCTGACGTTTTTGTGAATGTATTTCACGTTCAACATTTAAGATGTTACCATCCCGCTGCTCCCCTCTGTCCTCTGCCAGAGCCACCTCCCCAGAGTGCACACCACAGGGGAATGCCCCACACAGCACTGGAGCTCAGCCATCAGAGGAGCTGGGGTGAGACCAGAGGCGAAGGGGGATGTGTCAACAAGCCTTGTGTCCTACTGACCTGGTTCATAGGCAGCAAATTGCTTTGGGGACGGAGTCCCACCCTCAGCTGCCGCAGGGATGTGCTCAGGGAGCGCGTCAAAACCTTGAGAACAAACGCTGTGGGTGCAGAAGCTGGAACTCTCCTTTTCCTTCTCCCTTCCAGCTTGCTGCACTAGAGAGGCAAGTGTTCGACTTCCTGGGATACCAGTGGGCCCCTATCCTGGCCAACTTCCTGCACATCATCATCGTTATCCTGGGGCTGTTCGGCACCATCCAGTACAGACCTCGCTACATCGTGGTGGTGAGTAACACCTTCTGTTCCCTGTCCCAGCCTGCGCTCCCGTGGGATGTGGCACGTGCTGAGGGACAGAGTAAGGCCCCTGGGAGATCAGGCACGAGCCCTGCACGCTGCTTTAGCAGGCTGTGCTCAGGGACACTCTGTTCAGTGAGCTGTGCTTGTGCCAAACTTGGAAGGTTTCAGATAATTCTTACTGGTGCTAAGGTAACACTGCCCAAACGCTGCCCAGCAGAGAGGGAGCGTGAGGGGCTGGACAAATGCAGCACAGAAGCTCTTCCATCCCTCTAGGCTCCTGCCCCTGTGGGTCTTACACAGGGTCTGTGTGTCTCTCTTAGGCAAGAGAGCATCTGAGTATGGAAAAAAAACAGAGGAAGAGAAAAAGGATCTCAGTGCTGACTCAGGGCATTCCACTGCCCCCAGCCAGAGCACATATATTTCTATATAAATTAATAAATATACATATACACTAATTCCAGTGACTTCCTAATGTTTATTGCTTCTCTCTCCCCAACTCCATCCCCTTCCAGTATGCCATCTGGACTGCAATCTGGGTCACCTGGAACATCTTCATCATCTGCTTTTACTTAGAAGTGGGAGGGCTCTCGAAGGTGAGTGAGAGCTGGATGGGTGAGTGCCCAGGCTTTGCAGCAAAGGGGATGGAGCTGAGTGGGGAGGTGAGGGCTGGGATGGTTCAGGTGAGGGGTGCGGGCTGCCTGGGAGCAGGTCCTGCTCTCCTGCCCGTGGAGAGGGCTGTTTTAGGAAGGATGGGTGATGCTGCTGCTTGTATGGAAAACTGAGGGGCCACTACTGATTTCTGGAGCTCTTTGTTGGCTGGTGCAGGTGGTGGCTGGAATAAACCCTGCCCTCACAGCAGGTAGAGGGCATTTGCTTTCCAAAGGTTAGAGCAGGCCTGGCAGCAGAGCCGTCCTGAGGGAGAGGGGGTTTGAGGGCCAATTCCCAGCCACGATGCAGAGGGGGCTGAGGAGGGCTGGGAGATAACCAGATTGCAGCTGATCCTCTTGGGATCTGAGACCACCTTGGCACGAAGCTGTGTGATGGAGGGGAGGGCCCTTGTGCAGCACTGAGCGTGGCCTTTCTGCCAGCCTGTCCCAGGGAAGGGCTGCAGCAGGGTCTGGCTGGCTTGGCCTGAACCAAGGACTTTGCTGGAACTCTACACTCGACCAGCTCTTGATATTTTTGTGCCTCCCAGTCCTGCTGAAGACTTGCTGCACTTCAGCAGCAGAGATAAATACCTGGTTGTTGCCACACCAAGCAAAATGTTTCCTGTTGTACCTTTGGGGAGAGGCTCCTCTCTCTGCTAGACAGAGAACATCCCTCCCCAGAGGGACCTGGCGCACCTCCTCGGGATGCGGCTTCCCTGCCGTAATTCTTCCTTCTTAAATACTAAATAGGGTGGTAGTTCTCATGGCTGCTGGCCAGGGTGTTGTGAGTTAATATGGAAAGCTCTTTGAAGACTAGATTAGTTGAGTGTTGCTGTCTGCCTAATGAGGGGTGAGTCAGAAATAAGAAAAATGGGAGGCAGGCCCTAAATTAAGCCTGGGCTGTAAGCAGTGAATTACGAGTGTTGCTGGAGCACAGCAGACTCAGAGTGATTGTAGGATGCAGGTTCATTTCAGAGCACTCCACATCTGGCCTAAATTCCCGGGTCAGGCACTGGAGTCGCAGTCGTAATTGGAATTGCCCTGTGGTTTTATCAGGCCTACAGCAAGTCAGGAGTGGCAGCCTAAATCCTTTGCAGATAAGAAAATGTAACTTCCTAATGTCTCAATTCGTCTTCATTTCCCCTCTCAGTTATCTCCAGAAACTTTGAGGGAGTTCTTGCCCAAACCAGTGATTATTCACAGTCTGAAATCTCAGCCTGAGATGATCTCCATGTTGGCTGCGACCAACCATAAAAAACAACTTTATGTAACTATTTAAATGCTCCCTTCTGCAGAGAAAATGTTGGCTTGATAAACTGCTGTGGGAGCTTCTCTGAGAGCCAGTGTTTGCTTCCAGCCAGCTGGATACTCGTGTTTGCTAATCCCAACCTGCCCTGCAACACGTCGGGTTGCTGTTCTGCAATTCAAACAGCACCACAAACTCCCTTTTTTGTACCACAGAGGAGCTTCACCTGGTAACCTTGCTCCGTGCTGGGGCTCGTTTCAGCCAAGCCAGCACACAGAGAGGCTTTATTTAGCCCACAGGGTGACACTGGGAACATTTGTTACAGAATTGGGCTGCAGTGTAAGTTGTAACTGACTCAGTGGACTTCCCTCTCAGGCTGCAATGAGAAATTAGTTCATTTATTGGCAACCAGCAGAACCAAGAGAGAATTTGTGCTTCTTTGGCTGTAAAGTAGTTGACAGCCTTGCCTCTGTTCTTAATGAGTTATTTTCACTTAAAAAAGCTGTTTTGTAAGGAAAACTAATGATGCTGCTTTCCATCCTCCTCCACTTTCACTGAAGTAATTTGGGGCTTTGTAGTGGCAAAACAAATCTTCACTTCCACAAGAGACCAAAAAATCCTCCTGAAGCAGGAGCTGAGGCTTCTCTAGGACACTGTGGTGCTTCACAGGCTGGGCTGTCCTGCTGCATCTCTGGAAACCTGATCCAAAGCCAGCTGGTGTTTTATTGATCTCAGTTGTGGGATCAGACCCCAGAAGGACATCTGGGCTTGGATGTACAAGTGTTGGACCCTTGCAGGGACAAGGGCAGGGCAGTGTCAGCCAGGAGTGGATGGCACAGGGCTGCAGGTACCTCTGTGTGCCCCCAGGGCTCCTGGGAGGAGGCTGCCCTCTAGTCCTGACAAGAAGTCAAAGCTGACCATGAGCCTGGCAGTAGGCAGGGAAATTGCAAACATTGGAAGAAGAGCTTTGGTGGAGTGAGGCTGGTGGAGCTGGTCTGAGAAACGCTCGCTCATTAACTCCTAGGCTGTGCATGAACACACTGGGGAGTGCTTGGACAGGGTTGTGCTCCTGTGTGAGTCCCGTAAGGGGCTGAGAGCTCTGAAGAAGATCTTCAGGGTGCTGTTTCCTCTGTGATTCCTGGTGAGCCTGGGGCAGTGGGAGAGCAGCATTCCTGCCAGCCCTGCACTCACCCCGCTGTGTTCTGACAAGGGCAGCCTGCCAGGGCGAGCTCTGTCAGCAGCTCGTGTACAGTGACAGAATGCAGAAAGCGCAAGGAACTCGAGGGAAGGGAGTTTGTTAACTTGGTGCCTGGTAATGACAGCCCAGTGCAACTGAGACGGGTGATAACTCAGGTGGGGTAAGAAAGGAGAAAGGATTCAAGTGTTTCCGATGTAACAAATTTAGGAAAAGCCCAGGGAATTTAAAAGATGAGGAAACAGTTATGTGCACTTATTGCAAATAATTCTTTGTGCTCTGCTGCCTAGATCTGATTTCACAGTGGTGAAGGAATACGGGATGGGAGCAGGGAAGTGCTGTTCACATGAGTAGGCACTTTGTTCTTGTGCCCCCCTTGCTTTGGGTGCCTGCCTGATTTAATGAACAGAAACCAGGGCTCCCACAGTCCCATGTCAGCCCGTGAGTGATTTGGCAAAGGGCTTGAGACAATCTCTCAGTTACAAACTTTAGGTCATCAGTAGAATAAGGGCTGGTAGGTGCAATTTGGATGTTTGCTTTCCCTTGCCAAGTAATTGCTCTCTGTTGCCTCTTTCCTCCGCTGCGTTGTCTGCCACCACTTCTCACCCTCTCTTTCCTCCTGTCTTTCACATTTCCTGAAGTGCTCCTTTGTCCTCCAGGTTGTTCCAGCATGTCCATTCCATGTCTCCTGCCCATGGAATGCCTGAGGATGCTGTTCTGGTCATCCCTGCTCAGAGGAGTTGTAACTAATTACTAACCAGCTACCAATCACTAGTTACACTGAGTTTTTTATTGAAAAGGAAAATACATTTTACTGATCACTGAATCTATTCCCTACTTCTTGGAAGAGCTAAACTGACCTGATTTCTGTCTTTCTCTCCTGCCAGGGTTTTTTTTCTTGGAATCTTTTCTTAGCAGGAGTAAGAGTGTGAAATATGGCCCAGCAGACCTTCCTTGGGTGGCCAGACACAGGTGGATCAGCACAAGTGTCTAAGGAAGCACTTCCCTTGCTGCTGGAAGGGCCTCCCCAAGCACGTAGCCTGTGCCAGCTTTCCTGGGAGTGCTTTGCCAGTGAGCAGGCGAGTGCTGGAGCAACCTGGATTTTCAGGGCTGCGCCTCAGCGCTGGCAGGGAGGTGGTGATGTGTCTCTGAGCAGCTTTTGGCAGCGTTGCCTTGCCGACTTGCTCTGCTCGTACTCCTGAGCACACTTGCAGCATGTGGGGGAAACGCAGCATCTCCGAGTGCTGTGCCACTGCTCTGTGGTGGGGCTCACAGCTGAATTTCCAGGTTGCTGTTCCTCCTCCTGTCCCATCTCCCACTTTTCCCTGTGTCCATCTGGCCATTTGGGTAGGTGAGTTGCTGGGAGCCAGCACAAAGTTTCCAGGCTGTGTTTGCAATAATAGGTTAAGCTTCTCCCTGTCTACTCGAGCGTGAAACGCATCCCTCCTGCAACCCCTCAGTCTGAGTTAATTATTAAAATCCTGCTGTTAAGACATATGAGCATCTGTCTGTCCAGCTGCCATGCTGACTGACTCCTCATCATGTACTTGAGAAATGTTCAGAGAGGTTTGAGGAAATACAGGTGTCCTGTATTTCAGTGTATTCCTTTGTCTTTTCCCTCTGGGATTATTCATCTTGAATGGTGATTTCTAATTTTTTTTTTTATCCTTCCTTTATATTCTCTCTTGTCTATGCACTGCTTTGATCTGAATCCAGAGCTGTGGTGGTCTAAATCTCCTCTTGAAATGGAAGCAGCCCTTGTGAGTCAAATGGGGGTTATTTGTATTTCAGAGAATCTGGATGGCATCTTGGGATGACTTTGTACCTGGTTAAAATGCTGTGAGGAGGATGGATAAATGCATGTGTACGTAAAACTGTCCCTCAACTCCTTCTAAATTTAGAACCTGGAAGCCTGGGAACTGGCTTTTAAATGCTGTGGCATTGTCAACAAGCAGTGAGAGCCACTGGGAGTGTTTCTGTGTGTCAGGGTGATGCAGCTACTCAGAACGCAGGACTGAAAGATGGACGTTATATTTCCTATTTTAATAAGAAATGTTTTCATCTAAAAAGATTTTGAATGATTCTGCTGTCAAGCTCTTGTGGCTCCCAAACGAGGTTCAGTTTGTTCCAGAGCTGTCATAGTGTGGTTTTGCCTGATAATTAAGGAAATTTGGGGGAGGCAGTTCAGAAGTCTGTTAACAACAAGAAATAAAACCATCTCTGATAGTGTCCCTTAGAAAATAATTTCAGAACAGCTTTCAGGAAGCTATTTTAGCAAAGGAACGCAGCTGGCTCTGTGGGAGTTGGAGGTAGGTGTGAGTTTCCCGTGGGACACGGTGGGGAAGACAGGCTCTGTGAAATGTAGGTGCCGCAGTTCCAGTGCTGTTGCCTTCCCTCTCGCCCTGGTGGCAAACGGGTGGCAGCCAGGTGCTGCAACGGTTCAGAGTGAGATGAGATTTTTTGGCTGGCCTTCAGCGTGCTCCCGAGAAGGAGCTTGGATCGCTCCTGGCTCGTGTTTCTCTCCAGGCCGGAGGTTAAAGAGGCAGCGATTGCCCTGGCAAGAGACGAGGTGGGGGCAGGCACACACCGATCCCTGTCCCTGCAGCAGGGCTGGCTCACTGCTGGCGCTGATTAACATCTCCCGACCCACATTCCACTTCTGGGAGCATTTCAGTGCGCTTGGATTTCAAATGCATCGCAGAAAGCTTTTGGCAAACAGCTGTTCCCTAAACCTTCTTAAAACTGGTTCTTTTCTCCTGATTTTTGTGTGCCGTTCTAATTCACTTCTCTCCAACTGTCTTCTCACAAACGAAGCTGGCAAACCACAGGAGACATCCTGGAGTTGTTTTCGTGGTCTCCCAGCAAGCTCTGAGCAACGGGAGGGCAATTAAGGGATTTTCTTGAGTGCTTTTTTTCTTGTGCCCCGTCGCACAGGTATCCCCCGAGGGCATCCAGCCAGGGACAGGGGCAGAGGAGCAGCTCTGCTTTGCGGCTCTCGTTTGTGCTGCCCTCGTGCTCCAGACAGATGCTGGTTCAGGAAGGTGGCTCTGAACACAGGGAGATTCCCTGATCCCAGTGAGCAATCGGTATTCACTTTACATCTGAGAGGTGGATGGCTCATGAGTTCGAGGCATCCTGGTGCTTTTAGAATCCAAATGTGCTCAGTTTCTCCAATCTGCTCTTCACTGATGTAAAACTTTTTAAATTTTTTTTTTTTTTTTTGCTCAGAGCTGGAGTGTGATTGCAGGCAAAAAGCAGTGAGTGCTGGTTAGGACCTCCTGCTCCTCCACCTGCGCACCTCCAGCCACATCTGTTCTGCTTTCTCAGGCTGAATTCACAAGCAAGTTCAGCTTCTGCAGCGAAGTTAAGCCAGAGGCAAATCTCTGAGGGCTGACAAAAGGGAGATTCTAGAAGGAGAGCAGCCTGTTTCTTACTTTGCCAGGCTCCCACTGATGCCTCTGTGAGGAGCAGAGAAGACACTGAGGGGTCTGTCTGCATCAGTGAGGCAGAAGCTTTGGGAAGGCACCATCTGTGAGCTGGGAGAGGGAAGCCCTGGGGACTGAGGCTGAGAGTAGATCCTGTGGTGCCCTGGGGAACAGCTTTGGTTCTGTGCTAATTGGGGGGAGCCTCAGGCAAAGAAACAGGAATTCAGCTGGGGGCTTTCTTGATTGTTTTGGGGTTTTTTCTGTTTGTTTGTTTGTTGGTTGGTTGGTTGGTGAGGGTTTGTTTTTTTTTGGGAAAGATGATTGTTTCTTTCCCCAACCAAAGCAGTGAGTGGCTTGCGAGAGGGAGAAGAGCCCAGGCACTTGGAGGGCTGGCTGTCTCCAGGAAAAAAGCTTTGGCTGGGGAAAATCCATGAGCCTCGGAACATGCAAACTCAGGGGAAAAAGAGCAAGCTTTGCAGAAAAGCTGTGTTTTGGTGACTTTGTGAGCTATCTCTGGGCCACTGAAGGGTGAAGCCCGGGAGAGGGCTGAACTCCCAACAGTTAATGGAGCTTTCCCTATTGTCTTTGCTATTCCGGCTGCTTTTGCCCCGGTGCCACGCTCCGTCTCCATGCCCTCCTCCATCTCCTGTAAAGCACATGCCATCTGCTGCGGTGATTATGTCAGGAGCTTGGCAGCTGTCTTCTCACTTAATTGTCCACATTTCTCAGCACGTGCTTCCTGCAGCAGATTTGAGCAAGGGCTCTGTGGGCTGCTTTTGGGTGTCTGTGGTGGATGGAAGGTCCCCCTGCAGAGTGCAGAGCGGGGCAGTTGGTCACTGGTTCTCTGGCTGGCATTCAGATTCCTGCCCCTGTGACTCGAGTTTGGCCCTGGATATGCTTTTGTGTGTCCATGTTTTATATCTGCAGGACTGCCTGGCTTGGCTCCTGTGTTGGCTGTGGAGACAGGCCCTGTCTCCGGAGGGTAATTTGGATCAGGGGCTTGGATAAGCTGCTCTGAATCTGTTTTTCCTTTTGACTCTACGGGGAGCTGACACAAAGGAGCTGCCATGTGAGGTTTTCCATGTTGGGAAGTGTGAATATCCCAAGCTCTGACTGCTGCTGTTCTGGGAGCCATTGCTTTCCTCCTGGGACTGTGCAGGACCCTGGCATGAGCAGTGTGAAATAGTTTATGGATAGGTGCTAAAACCTTCAGTAATGGGTAGGTGATGTGTGTATATCCAGCACTCATCTCTCTCTGTGGAGATACAGATTCTCTGCCGTCAAATTTTTTAATCTATCCTTCAGAATAAAACTTCCAACCCCTTGCCTTGTTTTGTGGTCAAAAGGGATTGTTGATTCTGCATCAAGGTGACCTGAGAGGGCTTCAGGGTCAGCCAGCATTTGGCACTCATCCATGAAGGGATGCAGCTGTTCAGCCAGTCCTGAGTTTGTCTTTTACCTGCAGGAGGGCTTTGCCATGTCCTGCAAGCTCAAAATCCCAAAGCTCTACTGAGTATTCCCACAAACACTGCTCTTTTCTCAAGTGTGAGGAAAGTGTGGTCATTTTTCAGTGAGCATCTGGCTGCACACCAAAGCCCTGCACTCCTTGTGTGGCATTTCACTCTGTAACCCTCTCAACTGGTTTAAAGTATTTAATTAGCAAAGGCAAGGGAGCAAAACAAAAAGCCTCTTGAGGTAAAGTTGATAAAGAATTGCAGGGGAGGTGTTTACAAGAAGCTGCAGTCAGCACTGTGAGGTCAGCTCGGCTGGGTAGGCTGACCTGGGGCTGACAGGAGATGCAGAAGCACCAGATGGGAGGAGTGGGGAAGGAAATCAGGCAGAAATGGTACAGGATCTTGTCAGACATGTTAAAAGCTAGGAACAGAGGAAGATCTGTTGGGTTTTGAAACTCACTTTGGGGTTATGAAGTTCATATTTTTCAGTTGCTTGTGTTGATTCCCGTGCCGGGAAGAGGCTGGCAGGGCACTTAGTGCTGCCTTTTTTATCTTTTTCTTTTAGAGTTGCAAGGTTCATCTCCCAAAGCCAAAACTTGAGGGTTCTTATCTGGGTGAAAAAACCTCTAGCAAAGTGTTCTTGGGTCTGCAGCCTGTGTCCAAACTGTGCTATGGGATGATGGAACAGGTTTGTTGCAGGGCTGCCTCAGGAATGGTTCCCACCACAGCAGCCTGCCTGGGAAAGTTGTTTAGATTAGATAATAAGAGGAAATTCTTCCCTGTGAGGGTGTGAGGCCCTGGCACAGGGTGCCCAGAGAAGCTGTGGCTGCCCCATCCCTGGCAGCGTTCAAGGCCGGGTTGGACGGGGCTGGGAGCAACCTGGGATAGTGCAAGGTTCTTTAAGGTCCCTTCCAAACCAAACCATTCCATGATTCTATGAAGGAATATCAAGCCAGTGTGCTTGGATCTGTGCTAGCATTTTTTGAGAGTGGGGATTTGGAAACTTCTAGTCTTCCATTATTTTAGTATGAACTCCATCTGACAGCATGTCTGACACTCTCAGAGTAAACGGAGAACTCTTTGCAACTTTTCTCTTTAGGACAGCGAACTCCTGACATTCAACATCTCCAGGCACCAGTCCTGGTGGAGTGAAAATGGCCCTGGCTGTGTAAGGAAGGAGGCTTCGATGTCTGGCATCAAGGGGCTGGATAACCATTCCTACATCTCTGTCATCGGCTGTGCCCTGGAGTACCGCTACATCGAGGTCATGCACAGCTCCTTCCAGATCCTCATCGCGGTGAGTGCCTCACTGAGGGGGAGCAGGTCCTGAGGAAATGCTGTTTGGTTTTGTTTTCTCCCAGGCACAGAGCTCGGCCTGTGTTTTCCACCACTTTCTGTATCGTCTGATTGCCAGAGCCTCTGTAGATGTGTTCTGTTTGATTGTTCTCCTGTTCTCTCTTTCAAAAAAAATATTGCTTGAAAGAATTGGAAATGGGTATCGGCAACCTGATGCCTGGAGTAATGCATCTGTGCAACCAGACAGTAACAAAGGGTCCTGAATCCCTGTTGGGGTGCGGGAATTCATGTTTTGACAAGGACAGAGACCCTTCTGGAGGAGGGTCAGCAGAAAAAGTTCTGACAGGACAAGAGGAAATGGCGTCAAATTGCAGCGAGGAGGTTTAGTTTGGATACTGGGGACAATTTCTGCACAGAAAGGGTTGTAGAGCGCTGGAACAGACTGCTCAGGGAAGTGGTGGAGTCACCATACCTGGAAGTGTTCAAAAAATGTGTGGGTATGGCACTTGAGGACATGGTTTAGTGATGAACATGGCAGTGATGCTGGGCTGATGATTGACCTGAACTTAAAAGGCTTCTTCCAGCCTCAATTGCATGTTTCTGTGAAGACTGCTCTTACTCCCCATGACTCGGTGGGTGGTGGAGCACATACCTGCACATTTGTTGTGAAGGTTCCCCAGAAAATGATACAAACTTTTAGGAGGCAGTAAGCAGCACATTTTCGTTCTGCTGATACCCAAGATACATTCACTAAATGTTTTCATCCACTCTTTTCTCATCAGAGTCTTCCTCAGGCTTTTGAAAGTACTCTGCAAAACTGCGGTGTCCCTAATGTTCACCGTTAATTGTTTCTCAGTTGCCTGTGAAATTAACTGAAACAAAATGTCCATTGTGGCCCTCGCTTCGCTGGTGCTCTTGTTTGTAGCCCACATCTCTGATCTGCTTTGGGTTGTTACTGTGGGGTTAATGGCTTTAGTTACAAACGTGAACTGGGGAACCACTCACGTTTTGGCTTTCAGTTTTGGCTTAAAAAAGAAAGGCAGCTTGCTCTGTTTAAATGCTGAAGGATAACACAGATTTTTCAAGTTTCTGGAGTGCCAAGTACTTCTCTGCACGTTTTTGGTACAACTTTCCACTGTCCTGATGCTGCATTTCCTATTAGCTGGGATGATCTGTGTGACCCACTGAACTGCAGGGAGGGGGGAAGGCTCAGCCCCCTTTCTTGCCATGTCACAGAGAAGAGGCAGAGGCAGAAGCTCCTGTTTCCTGAGTTGGATGGGCTCCCTGGCACGTGTGCTGGCTGTTAATATTCCCTCAGTTCTCCTTTGGGGAAAATGATCTGCATGAAACTGTCTGCAAGCTGCTTCCATGGCTGTGTGTGAGAAAGGCAGACCTGTGTGTCCAGGAGAACAGAGCCTGGTGTCTTTTAGAAAGGGCTGTTAGGTGGAACAGGGTCGGTGCTGTACCTAAATCTGGTGAAGCAAGGACAGACTTTGCAGTCAGAACATCCCTTTTTAAAGCACAGAGGTTTCTCACTCTTAAAATCCTTCCTGAACTCCTGAGCTGGCACAGCCCCTGTGCCCTGGGCTAGAGGTTGAGCCAACAAATTATCCTGAGTTTGTTTAGAGTAGATCTTTGGGTTTTGGCAGCTTGTTGACTTGGGCACATGGCCCTGGGCTGTGATCACCCTGATATACAGCACCCTGTCTCTGGCAGTGGCTTTTCCTTTGCTTCTTCCCAAAGGCACATGACAACATTCTCTGTGCATCTGCAAAACACCACTAAGGGCCAGATGGGGAGACAGGAGGGAAATACAAGACAAAGTAGGATTTAGGGAAATATTTTCTCTCTCTTTCTCCCTGAGATTTAAGGTGCAATAAATGTTTGAATCCTAAACCCTGGAAGTGGGGTTAAAATACTTGTGTAGGCAAGAAACCCATATGGGCTGAGCTATGCAGTGAACTAAATTTCTACCTGTCCTGTAATAAAAGCAGAGTATTGAAGCCCCAGGTCTGTAACTGCTGCTGGCTCTGAAATGCTCATGTAATTTTGTCATGTAGTGGGAGAAATTGAGTTTTCCCCTCTGCTTTGAGGTCAGGCAAAAAGCAAGTCTTCTTTCTCCCTCAGACCTTGCCTGAAAGCAGCCAGCCGGTTCTCTCCCTTTTTACTCCCTGAGGGTCAAACTCTTTGATCCCTGCCAGTATCTTTTTCTGTTCTCTTTATCTCACTTTGAGGCAGGTTTTATTACAGGCAGCTGTCCCCAGAGTGCTGGCAGGTACAGTGCTGCAGACAGGCAGGGACACAGATCAATAGTACAAAAACACAACCAGCAACTTGAAGGCTCAGGGAATGCAGCAAGAGACATGACCTAGTTCCCTCCTTGCCTGAGAGCAGAATAGTCAGTTCCCTCTTAGGAAGGGCAAGGGACAGGCAAAATTGTGCTTTCAGTAGTTTGTTTTTGCTTTGTCTAATGGTTTTTGGAAGTTGTGGGGTGGGGGTTGTGTTCTGCTTTGTTTGGTTTTTACCCCAGATACAGCACTGTGAAATCCACGCTGTTTGAATATGCAGTGCCCAGCTTTAATTTTTTTTTTTTCGTGGAAGTTCCAATTCCTTGAGACTATTGAGGGATTGTACTGCAGTGTTGTGTACTTGGGGCAAGGCTCCCTGAATTCAGTCTTGCATGCCAAAGCAGAGGGAAAGCAAACCTGGGCCCATATGGTGAGCACAGTGTTGGCTGTCAGCTTGACTCCTGCTGATTATATCATCCTGCTCCTGGGCAGACATTTGAGGATACATAAGGTCTCAGTCTGCTTTTGCTCGGAGCTTGTCTGTGCATCTTGAAGGCAAAAGCAATTCCTTTAATCTGGAATGCAATCAAACTTGGGCATATTAGTCACCACACATGATACAAGATGCTGTAGGGCCCAGTAGGAAAATCTTTCTCAATGCTTTAGCACAAAGCACATTGGAGGAAAAAGCTCATTGTGGCAACATCTAAAAGTCTTTACTGGTTTGGAAATGAATTGTAAAGATAATCCTAACAACCCAGGTAGAAAATGCAGCAGCAACTGCTTTGCCAAGACAAGACTCTGCTTCGCTTTTGCCTTAGCAAGGATTCATCTTGCATGTCCCCAGCTCGCCAGCCAGCAGGGACAGGAGCGATTCCCAGCTCTGAAATACCTGGCATAGCTCTGGGCTGTCCATATGGTACTTCTGGGAGTGGGGAGGGTTAGGCTTTTCCTGAGGCTCTGCTGAATGGGGTAGAAATTGGAAATGTCTTCCCAGCCGCCAGAACTCGCTGCCTGCCTGTCTGTTGTTTTCACTCAGACTGACAGGTTGGAAGGTTCCCAGGAAGGCAGCAATGCAAGCCTCGACAGCAGATGTTATGTGAGAACCAACGCACAAGAGATGCCTTGCTCTTGGCAGAAGGTAGATTTTCAGTGGTTGAAATTGCATCCAAAGAGTAAAGAAGGTCCAGGAATTAAAGGATTTTGATTGCGTCTCTTTGGCTGTCTGGTCACAATAGCTCTTTCACAAGCTGGATTTTTGCTTTCTCATAGCAGACTTCTCTTCATTTTCCCCTCTTGCACTGATGACAGTGTGCACACTTCATTAGCTCTGATTAGAAGTGAAACCTAGAGTGCATCTGCCCTGAAAGAGACTTTGCACCTATTCTCTCTGCTGGAAAAAGCAGTGGCAAGTTTGTCTATTGAGAAAAGAGTTGGAGACTCTTCACTAGGACAGAGGTAGACTAAAGCTAAGATCTTACACAAGTAACAGTAACACCTAAAATTTGCTTTCCCATCCTTGGTGTATTTTGCACACTTGCAGCCAGCTGGTCCCTTTCTCCATAAATTAGAGTAAATTTTCTCTAATTTACTGACTCCAGCACATTAGTTCAATGCTGCTGTTCTATGAACAGTTTTCAACTCTCTATTAGAAAGTTAACTTCAGAGGACTGAGGGGCAGGGGGATGCTCAGACACATGTTTTCCTCATTCCCTTTGGGCACACTTGTCTCTTCCTGTCTTTCCCGCTCTGTTTGTTTGCCTGCAGAGTGCTCGGGACACCCCAACTCCATCCTCTCTTGTGGGGCAGCGTGTGCGTTCCCAGGCTGACGGGCTGACGGAGCACACCTGCCCTCGACATGTGTTCCTAATAAAAAGCTTAATCGGATCCTTCTGCAGCTTGGAGAAAGCTGGTACTGAACATGCAGAACAAGCAGAGAAACAGCAGCAGGGTCTAAAGCCCTAGAACATTCTTTGGGGAATTAGAGCAGAGGCTTAGTGTCATTTTACATCGCTGACGTTTTCCCTCCTCTTCCACCTCCCCAATGTAATTTGCAAAGATCCAAGAATTATTGGTATTTCCCTGGGCTACAGAGCTTAAACCCCTCCTTTGTATTGAAATCAGCAACCAAGATGGCACTTGGAGCAAGGGTGAAATCATTCCAAATTGTTGGCCTCTGTGAAGCGTCCTGTTCTGTGTTAATTGCTGATAACCTGGGTGATGTTTGGGGGCTCGACACATCGTTATCAAAGATGCAGTCAGAAGGGAATTTCTGGTGTCTCTTGGAGTCTGCTCATTCCACACTCCTGCAGACTCTTCCAGGAGAAAGGACTGGACAATAGGAGCAGCATTTCTCCTCTTCAGCTGTATTTCATTCATCATTTATTCCAGAGGTGAGACATGGGGATTCCCGTGAGTTCAGTTAATCCTTGAGATTATTTAATTTGAGGTTATTTAATTACAGATGAATCCTTTAGAGTATTTAATTACAGTTTAGGTCAGCACATAAAAAATATTAAATTCATATTTATGTTGTAAATCTCTTCACCCCTTGCCCCTTAAACTCTCCTGTTCTGGCCAGATCACAAGACAAAGCTTCTTTGAATAAAAAGTTCCATTAAATAAACAAGTTTTTTTTATTGATGAAACTAATTTAAAGAAGAAATTAATTATAAAGTCAATAAAAAGTAAATTTTAAACACTAAGCAGATAATTTTGAAACAAAGCCAGGAGCTGGGAGAGATCAAAAAAGAAAACCCTCCCTTCCAATGGAGCTGGAATTAGAGATTTAGGGAAGTTCCCTTAATTCACTAGTTGTTGGCTGGTTGGTTTGTTTTTCTGAGTGCAAAAAGTCACCTTAGTCATAAAGTGGAAAGTGTATGGGGTGAGCAGAATGATGGTTGAGGGTTATGGGGCATTAATTTCTGAGCAAAACAAACTTCCCAAGTCAATCGCATTGGTTGGTGCTTCTGAACCGTGAAAAATGTCCAGAGCTTTATCAGGTTTGCTGTGACAGTACAGCTGATAATCCCTCCCAACTCTGCCCATAAACTGGGCAGGTAAATCATTTTCATTGTTAATTCCATCAGGAGTTCCCTGGCACAGGTATCACATAAGATTTGCATCTACGTGTTACAGAATACAATAAGTGTGAGTGGATTCAGGGCTGCCACTTTGCACGGCTGTTAACCCAAAGTTCCTGCTCTGAGAGGTGATGGGAGATCTGGGGAGGGAGAAAACCATCCTAGAGTTCCCTTGGAATCGGGGTATGTATTCAGGATGCATCTTTCCTGCTTGGATAGTTGTGTATGTAAATTGCATTATTTGACCTGATGTAAAAGGCTGGATCTTGGAACTATAAAAATGCTCGAGCAGGTACAGAGGATGTGTGTGAGCACACTCCTAATTTGTTACTTGGGTTCAAATGCCTTTCTGCTGGAGACGAGGGTGTGCAGATGGGTGACTGGACATCTCATGGAGTGCTGGGACAGGCAGAAAGCACTCTTGTTTTTCCAAGAGCATTTCCAAGAGATGTTTTTCTTGGAAAAACATCTCATCCCAGGTCCCGCAGCCCAGGGATGAGCAGGTGGTGTCCGGCTCCGGGGAGCGGCCTCGGGGCTTCAGCACCACGGCCAGAGGCCGGGCCGGGAGTCCTGCAGTCCTTTGGGTTGGAAAAGCTGTCCAAGATCATCCAGTTTGCCCAGCACTGCTGAGGCCACCACTAAACCTGTCCCCAAGTGCTACATCTGCTTGTCTTTTAAGTACCTCCAGGGATGGAGTCGTAGGGAGAAATAAGGTCCTTCCTTAGCCTCCTTTTCTCCTGAGCCCCCTCAGCTATTCCTCATCAGCCTTGTGCTCTGGACCTCTCCCCAGATTTGTTGCTCTGACCTGCCCAAAAACTGCCACGAACTTCAGGAAAAAAACCCCAATCTCCAGGTTTTATGTTAGCACAGTACAAGCAATAGGAGAGAGGAAAAATCTCTGATACTGTGTTTGGTTTTGCTTTTGTCTACCTTTAAACAGTAACAGTTCTACTCTGGACAATTCTGAAAGGCAGCAGGTACAATTAGATTGGCCATTGCATGTGGCCAGAGGATTTATTTTTCCCTGTAGCTCACAGGAACTTAGCCTGAAGCAGCCTTGGTTTCAGAAATGCCCGGCAGAGGAATGAGGGAGTCCCCAGAGCTACCCTTCCTCCACTGAGGTTCTGGGATGTGCTCCCATAAGGCTCACCCAAGAGGAAAGGAGTGAGCTGCCTTCTCTTTCAGATGATCATAGAAAAAAACTTCAAGGAAAAACATGGTTTAGTGGTGCTACAAAAACATTCCATTTTCTCCCAACGAGGCATGTTTTGTCAGGGAGACCTGGAGAAAGCACAAATGTTGTATAACTCCCCAGCAGAAATCTCATTATCTTGCCTTTTGTTTTCGGGTGTGATATATTTTTCTGTCATATTAAAAATGAATGGACTCTACTTTTCAAGCCCTCCCATGCATCATTCTGTCTCCGCTTGGAGTGAGTCACTGTGTGCTACAGGCTGACTCCTGTTCCCAGGAATTGAGTTCACAGTGGAAAACAATTATGCCTCACAATAACTTTACTAACACAGTTACTGTCAACCAGGATCTCACTAAGCGGGGTGTTGTGTAAAGATGTAAAATGAAGGATGGGGAGGATATTTGATTAACAGGAAGAAGGCAAAGCAAAGTAAGACCCTGCTGCATCTGGAATGCTTAACTCCCATAGTACCAGGAGTTTGTTTCTCTGTTTAGGCTGAGGAGCACCTTGATACTGAGACTGAAGGAGGCAGCTCTGATGCTTTAGAGCTTCTACAAACTACTGAGTTACTAAAGATTTTGGTGTCTCTGGACATTTCTGCCAGTACCCCACCATTTTTATGGTTAACTACTTTTCTGTCTCACCTGCATAAAAACTACTCACCTCTAATTGGTAATTTACCCCATATAACAGAAGTGCTGAGCTGATGAGTTCTTGTCCTGAAACTCTGTGTCTCCTGTCCGTTGCTGTCTGTTCCACAAGGCCCTCTCCCGTATCCCCATCACTTCTTAACAGACAATTAATTTAGCACAATAGTTTCAGTTTCAGCAAAGCCAAGCCATGTTCTTGCCAATCATTCAAGAAACTGAAGGTGAGGATGGGTCTTGCAAGCTTTCCTTCTTGAGCTTTGGGTGTGCTCCATCAGTCCCTGCCCCGACACCTTCACCTGCCCCCCTGCCTACAGCAAATGTGACTTGGCTCCACAGTGACAGAAATGCTGCCAAGCCGAGTGTGAATAGTGGCTGTTGAAGTTGTGCCCAGTGGGTTCTGACCAGGCTCGCACTGGCTGATGCTAAAATGATTTATTCTCTCTATTTTCCAGCTGGTGGGCTTTGTGTACGCCTGTTACGTGGTTAGTGTTTTTACAGAAGAAGAAGACAGCTGTAAGTATTTATCAACAGATCTCTTGGCAAAGGTTTTAGTAAATTTTATTTCTCTCTCAGATGTTCGTCTGTCAGGACTGAGCTGCCATCAGACTTCTTTCCATCTCTGCCTCTGTGTGTCATGGCACTAACTACCCCTCAAGGATCAGCTCTTTTTACAGTGAAGGTTTTTTTCCCTGTGTCACTCTGTGTTAGATGCTGTAATTCTGCTACACTTAGAGCACAAAAAGAGCTTGGGTTTGGCTTCTCAGCTGGACTAAGCTTTAGAGAAACTGCTGCTTTAGGGCAGCTGCTTCTGGTCTCAAGCTCATATAGCCTGAGAATAATGGTTCTGAAATATTACTGCTGCGATTAAAAGCACCTACAACAAAGCTTTCAGCCCAGGGCTCGAGTGGGAGACCTGCTGAGCCTCATGTGCCACAAGCTGAGGATGAAGCAGATCATGAGAGTTCTTGCCAGGAACCAATCTGACCACTTAATTTAAGAGCAGGGGAAGTGCTGTATTTGAATTACAAGAAGGAGGAAGGAGCCAACTCCGTCGTGTTGGGTACCCAAATCTCTTCAGTGGTAGTCAGTCTCTGTGACACGTGTCAGGGTAAAGACTCAGAGGTCTATGGGACCTGTGCAGGTATCCAGCTGGTCCTGGGTTGCTTTGCCCCTCTAAAACTCCCTTTGAGACCAATAATTCTGCAAACAGAAAAATGGATGCAGAGAGTTAAAATAAATGCAAAGTTTGATTTGTGTGGCAATGTGTTGGGTCTAGGCCAGTTTACTCCAGCAAAGGATCTCATCCAAAAGTTTTACATCCAAGTATCAATTCTTTTAAGGCACTGATTAGGTTTGTGCAAGTAGCTTTGTTGTTTTAAAGAGCAGCTGGCATGGATGAGAGCTGGAAAACAACAGCTTTGAACTGAATATTTGAAAGTATGTGAAGAATGTGTTTTCGTAGGAGCGAGAGGAGATGCATTACTTATCTGCCTTGTCCTTATGTTTTTTTTCTTCCTTCCTTCCTGGCTGAACTCATTCTCTTGGCTTTATTGATCATTTCTTTAGAGCTTGGCAGTGCACTTAGAGAAGGTGCTACATTATAGTAATATTTTTTAAATTATGCCATAGCTCTTCTATTAGCGAAATAGCTCCAGTTCTGAGCCCCTGCTGAATATTGTAAAGCAATAACTTGACAGAACTCATTTTTATAGTAGGGGTCTGTTAGGAGAGACAAAAACATGGAAGGAAGCTTTATCTAGGAAACACAGAGCTGGTAATTTCAGGATATGTATTTTTTTTCCCCACTAACAAATTCACTTTCCCTCCCAGTTTCCCAGCTTGGAGTTAAAATGCCAGCTTGAATAATTAACAATGACAAACCATCAATATTTCACACTCACAGGGGTAGATCCTTCCAGTGACCTGAATAAATTTGAGCTGCGTTTTAATTTTCTCTTCCATTTGTGGTTTCCTTTAAATGTTGCTTTGATATGCAGCATGAAGTAATTATAAGTGCTGAGGCACATTAATCAGAAAGCTCATGCTAACGTGATTTTCATGAGAAAACACAGCAGTAGGGATCTACTAATGCTGAATTGTGGGCAAGAATATTTCAGATGTGCTAATGCAATGTATTGTATCACAAGGAGCCACACTTAAGATTTTTCTTTTAAGTGTCTTGGATTTTGAGTGCCCTCATGCCTGGGTGTTCACATGATAAGCCTTGTGTTTGTTCAGGGTACTAGACAGTTACTGAAAATTGCAGTTCTTTAAAGTTTCCCAATTTAGGCCTACCACAACTGAGGTAATAAAGTTAGTATTTTGGGTTTTTTAGCACAGCCTGTTTTGATTTAAAAATACTCAAATGCTTTCAAAAGTGGCTGAGAAAAGGTAAAGTTTCACTGAAACTATTTGGGAATTATCCCCACAATTAATTCAGAACCTCTACAGATTTCACCCATTACCTGTCAGTTGTCCCAAAATCACAGTATCAGCATGAAGCTCTCCATCAAGATTAATTTGTCAGAATCCGTTGTCCTTAAGAAGTCCTCTAAGAAGTTTGGGTTTTTTCACATCCAATATATTAGTAAATACTTTTTTCTGTTATTTGATCAGTAAAAATCCTCAAACCTCTTCAGCTCAAATTTAAAATAATAGTGCCACCTTCAGGAAAGAAAAATAAGCAGGCACTTAAATAGTTAATAAAACTCTCCAGTTATTTTTAAATGGCACTTGGACAGGATGGTTTTCACACTTCCATACAAAATGCACTAACGTGGCACCAAAAAATGATCCAAACTGGGTCTATTTGAAAGGGTTTTGCAAGGCCTGCGAGGTCAGTCACAAATCAGAGCACCTCACACCCCTCCTGCCCTGACTGTGCTGGCCAGCTCTGTGCTGCAGGCTTGGCCTAAAGTCCGGGGAAATGAGACAGCCTTGGAAAATTCTTCCCTGGTTACTAAGGGAATTGTCACTTAGAACTCTCCCTGCTGAGTTACGCTGCCCTTCCGTGAGCGCTGGAGAAGGGAAGCATTGTTCCTATTTGTGCACAATTCAAAGAAATTGCGTTGGCAGAGGGGATGCGAAAAATACCAGAGCTGAAGATAATGAGGTGGTTGCAGTTTTCCAAAGCTGCTGTTGTCCTAAAGGAAAGACAAGCGGGGCAAGAAAATTCCCCCTTCAGTGCATAACCTTCACGGGGAGTGCTGTGCTGCCAACTTCTCCCTGGCAGTCGCTCAGGAGCCGTTCCCCAGCTTCCTCCCCTCGGCCCCGCGCAGAGCGGCTCCGGCTTTGTCTGCTCGCTCTCATGTGCGCTCACAGCGCGGGGGCAGTACCCAAGGAGGCTTTTCTAGAGTCCTTTGCTAGCTCTGCTTTAAGTTTTGCGTTAGCTGAATCTCCTCTTTGGCACGCTTGCCCATCCCAAGAGATCCCAGAAATCCATACCTGAACAAATCATTTTTCTGTTCTGTCACTGATTTTTGTGTTTATGCCATGACATGCACCAACCCTTCCTTTCATTTCCTTTCAACTTTCTGGCCATGTTTGTTTGTTTGTTTATTTGAGTTTCGATTTTTTTTCAGTTGATTTCATTGGTGGATTTGATCCATTTCCTCTCTACCATGTCAATGAAAAACCCACCAACCTTTTGTTCAAGCAGACATACCTGTAAGTATCATCTGTGCTGAGACTCCATGTGCTCCTTGGTTTCATGGCTCAAGGGTACCATAGGTTTGGGTTTTTTCTTCTTGGCAGGTTGATTTCTCCAGCAGGCTTTTCAGGCATGGAAGGAATGAACAAATGGACACCAGGGGTGAAACTGCCCATTCTCAGCTCCAAAATAATTTTAAGTTCTGTTGCCTGCAAGAACTGGGCCTTCCACATGTGGGGCAGCCCAAGAGTTCAGCTGAGAGCAGGGAGCAGAAAGGGGAGTTGTCCACAGCAGCTTCCCTGTTACCAATATATGAAGAGCCACTGTTGAAGTCCCATTTCTGCCCCCTGAGGCACAAGACCACAATTTCACTCTGTCCACTTAAAAGCTGATTCTTAATGAGATTCTCAAGCACAAAGGCCAGATTTGTCTGTTTAAAGCAGCAATGAGATCTGATTTTATATTCTTTAAATTGATCTGCAAGAGGCAGTTCAACACATGGAAGTTTTTTACAGCAGCTGCTGACGGAGGCTGTTTTTCAGGAACAATTACCAGAGAGTCCTGCCAAAAAGAAGGATGTGAGGATGGTGGAAAAGAGTGGGGCTGAGGGGAGAAAAACTTCCCTAAGGTAGATTGGTAGATGAGCCCCTCTAATTCCATAAGGACTTACTGCCCACTTCGTCACTGCAGCACATGATCAGGAATACAAGTAATTTTTGCAAAGCCATTGAATTCCCTGTAACTTTGGGAGTTCTATAGTGTTACAAGGGATGCTACAGCAGATTAAATATTGATTTCTCTCTCATTTTGTCACAGTGGGGTGGAATTTTTCATAGTCTGCAGAAGCTGTGCAGCTTTAAGCAGCTCCCTGATTTACTAGCTCGATGCAGCAGCGTGCTGAAGAAGCATCACATTTTTACAGTACAGGGTTTGGGCTGCTTTTTTCTTAAAATGACCAATTCTGCTTGTGAAAGAAGCTACCACTTCTAAATGAAGATTCCTGTATGGGGAGATTGTAATATGAAGAGAAGTTAGCAATGTAAAACTTTCTTCCAGGGCCTCAGTAAGATGGGAAGCTGCTGCTGAAGTCCACAGATAATTTTGTTCCTCACTCCCATTCCTCAGCCCATCACTTCTCTGTTGATATTTTCTGCCAGCACAAAATAATATTTCTTTCAGGCCAACAGGAGGTGAAAACAGCTGCTGAGCTGTAGATAATGTGACCCTCTATAAATTTCAGCAGCCACCAAATAGCAATCTTTGTTTATTTATTTCAGCCTTACTATTGCTTTTTTTCCACATGTGCGAATGGTAGTGAGGGGAGGAAGGGATAATTGATTCCCAAGCCGTGGTGCCATGGAGCGTTGCAGGCTGGGGCACTGAGTGCCAAATGCCCTTGTCCTGCTGTCAAAATCATTTAGTGATGACTGCTTGTCCATTTTATTTTTTTTTAATATTCTGTTCAAGAAGATGCAAAACAACAAATACATCCAACTTATTTGAAGTGTAAGGTTACAGAAGAGCTAGAGCTCAGGAACATGGGCTTTCTGGTTTGAACTCCTTTTTGTTGACGGAAATGCTGAATGCACCCAAATTTGTTCTACAACTGATCACTTGGTGCTGACTGCAACCAGGAACTTTCCTTTCAGGATGGCATCACCCCCTTGTGTGCAGTGAGCTGCACTCCTGAGAATGCATTTCCGGGGCTGCCACACCTCTAACAGGATCGGTTTTCTTCATTCCCTAATGGAATTATCCTATTCACTCCAGTTTTACCTATCCTTTTCTGATGAGATCAACACTCTTTCCTCCCACTGTTCCCTTTCCTGCATTTTTCTCTAGTCTCTCTTCTTCATCTCTCCAAATGTATGAGTTTTTAGAGATCTGAGACTCCACAGAACAATGACATGAGCTGCTAAATTCAGTGTTCAAACTGCGCACCCCAGTTCTGGACTTCAGCCCCCAGCCACAGCACCAAAAGAACTTCTTAAATACCTTTGCCTCCTACTAGGAGGAAAAAACATCTCCCCAAACTGTTACTGATAATAGATACTTCCACACCATAATCCAGTTATGTCCCAGCTTTATCATAATGATCTCCCTGACCTCAGCTGCAAGCCTCCAGTTAGTACAAAACCTCACAAATTTTCAAGTCAGGTGTTATTTTTCTCTTTAAAAAAAGCCAACAACCAACCAACCAACCATCATTTTGTACTGTTTTTTACAAAGGCAAGATTTAAGTGTGCTCATCTCAATTCATGCCTTGAACACTCACACAGCAACGATGGTGTTTTAAAAATAAAGTTTTTTTTTTCAGGTTCCACAACTGCTTTTGCTCCACATTTCATTGACTCCAGGGCAGTTTGGTTGTGATAGTTACTGTTTGAAGTCACAACCTTAAGTAAAAGAGGCTCAAATTAACATGAAAAAAATTGTTCTGGAAGTTTTACTATGTAAAAGAATTGCCCTTAATCTCACTGCTAATTACCAAACAAGGCACCACGCTAATTATTTAATAATAATATATTAGGACCCTTGATAGAAGACATGTTAAGGTCTTCAGTGCTTGAATTTCTGTGTCAAAGTACTTATCCAAAGGATAGTAAATCACTTCTTGAAAGCCAGAGTTACTCACCTGAGGCTAAAAGAGAGTATTTCCAGTGAGTTTTTAGGAAGGAAGGGTTGAACTCTTCCCCCTCCCTCAGCTGAAGCTCAGGTTCAGGTTGTGCCTGCTGGCACCACTGTCTCCCTTTGTGCTGCACAGCACTGGACCGCAGCTCTGGGTTGCTTTTCTTCTTGTTTGTTCATTTGTAGTAACAGAATTCTCATCACTTGAGGCAAAAAAGCATTTTTGCACCGATAACTGTGCATGTTGGCTGAGCCAGCTTTTACATTCCTCACTCAAGCTGTTCTCTCCAAGCCCCCTGCACTACCTGCCAAGTACCCAGAGCATCCTGAGCATTTGTCAGCACCTCCTGCCTGCTGAACTCTTTCAGTCTCCTGACATCATTCTCCAAATTTGTTTTGGAAAGCAGCACTGTGCAATCTCAATTATAAAGCAGAATAGCCTCAAAGTGTGATTTTGTACACAGGGTAGTGCTAAATCAAGAACCTGCTGGATGACAGGAGGTTCCCTCTGCTTATTTAAAGGCACAGAGATGAGCACTAGATCTTCCTGCCTTTTAAAACTGTGTTTGTGAGGCCAAGCAGTGAACTGCACAGCTGTGAGGCTCCAGCCCCTGACACTGATCTGGCACCTCAAGTACTGCATCACACTGGGGGCTTAAAAGCTTTTAATTTTAGTCATGTAGCCAGATTTTATGGACTTTCCTTTCCTCAGATCTACCAGTGGGAAAGGTCCCTGTGTTAACACAGGGTGTGACTTTTATCAGATGGAGACCTCAGTATTGACAGGGCAGCAACAGGAGGCACTGCTTAATTGAGGGATCTGAGGCTCCAGTTGGCAATTGCTCACTTTAATGGTCCCTGATCAATCTTTTGTGGGGCACTGTCTGCTGGCCACGGGCATGAAGCAGCTGTGAGCATGAAAGGACTTGTCCCCATACAACCATCATCCCTTACTGGCTTAAAGTGGGTTCTTCAATACACCAAGGTGTACAAGTACACAAATAACATTAAGTCAAAAAGTCAAAATCTGAGACTGAAACACTGGAATAAGAAGGAGGGGGAGGAAAACTCCTTTAGAATTGTTTTCCCACCTATCCCCTCCAAACTTTGACGGCCAGAATAATTTACAAAGGAAACTTAAGCAGGAAAAAAAAACCCACTTTGTTCTGAGGAGAGAAAAAACACAAAACAAAACACTTCTGCTTCTCTTTCTAGGTAGACTTTTTCCCAAACAAACAACATGAATTTGCAAACTCTTTTGATCATCCTGAAGCTGCATGTGTAAGAGGTGATGTTTCAGCCAAAAACATTCACTCACCTTTACTGCTGGCTCCAAAAGTAGATCTGCTTCTCCTGCTGCACCTACACAAAAAGCACACCACCGCAATTTCAAGCAGCTCTTTTATCCTAGAGATGACCCTTAGCTTTTTAAGTTCCTAACCAAATTTTATGCAGCTCCAAACGCTGAGGATTCATAGATCTAACACTTGAGCCTAACTGCAGCACATTCAGGTCTGACATATGCATAGCATTCTTTCCAGGCTTGAAGACTACTTAACCACATTACTTCTGAGCTCTCAATCCTATTCCTCATCTGTAGTCAATTATATTTAAAAGTCCAGAAGATGAAAGAAAAAATTGTCCTCGTTATTTCCACCCCATTTCTGTTACTTGAAGAAAGCAACTGAGTACTTGCTCCACACTCACATCCTGTTTCGCCCTCTTACAGGCCTGCGTAAGTGAAGAGGAGCCAGAGGATGGATAAACCTTGCACTCCACCAAAGGTGCTGCAGGAAACAGTCCCCTGGGGCCTGGATCTTTGGCAGAGGAAATGCAGGATGGTGAACTCCATTCCATTTTTTTGGTCCTTGTCTTCTTTTCAAACGCAATGAATGTACATCAAAGAATGGCCACACAGTTGGTTTTTAATTCTCCAAGTGCCCTGACGAACCTTTCCTACCACAGTCTGCTGGTACTGGCCCAGAAATGGCACAGGCCTGAAGACCTCTGGCAGAACAAGTTCACCAAGAGCCTCTCTCAAGAGCTACAGTTGAAGTCGGAGCTGCTTCCTTGCGCCACGGATCCAGAAAGAAGGAAGCACTGCATAACACCCTGGGACATTTCATATGTTCTGTAGTTAGTTTCCTCCCCTTTTTCTGAACAGAGCCTAAATCCCCTAACACAACTGCATCTCCTCCCTGCCTGTATAAAACTGGGCAGGGGCTCTTTACACTTGAGTTACTTAGGCATTGTTGGGTTTTAAGTTATAGATGAGAACTCTTCCCTTCCTCCTCCCCACCCACCCAGGACTCCCTTGCCCATTCTCTGTAGACGTGGCAGTAGGCATTTGTCCTGGAGTTCAGTGCTCCGTGGCCTAACTCCTGTAATGCTGAACAGCTGAAAACTTCTTCACTCAGCACGGAGCTTCACCCCGCTGCAACCAGCCAAGCCATTCCTGGAGCAGCTGTAGCTTACTCTGGGTCTGCCCAGCTACATGAAATTAACCCTGGTGCAGCCCCATACGCAGCTGAATCCTGCTGCAGGACACTGGAAAAGGCCCAGTTCCTCATGGATCAGAGGTGGGTTTGCACCTGCCTTCTTCACCTAGAGCCACACCTATTCCATGGTAACATCGTGACGGAAGAATTTCATTTGTGACAGGTTTTTCAAGGGGAGGGGAAGGGCTGAAGGGGGAATACGAGTGTAATTAAGTTGCATTAATGAGCTGCAGCAAGTAATTAAAAAAAAAAAACCAACAAAACCAAGTCAGTTTTGTTAGCTGTGTCTCCCAGCATGTTAAGTGTCAAAAGCAGAAGAGGAGCACTTGTCAGCTAGCCCTGGCATTTTTGGGCTGGTACTTCCAAGTGCTGTTGTAATTCATTATTGTCTTGTCTAATCTGTTTGGGATTACTTGGCAATTTTTGAGAAATGCTTCTCAGAAGGGTCAAGCTAGAAGCCATGCTAGGGAGAAGTGTGAGGGAAGAATTAAGAAAAAATAAAACCATTAAGCGCTAAAATTTTTTTTGTCTCATTCCAAGGGGCCCAGGAAGCAAAATCCTCTTTTATAAACCCAAATGTATAAGCAATAAGAGTATTTTTTGCTTCTCTGTGACTTCTGTTCCAGATACCCAAACATCCCAAGTTTTGCTTGGGTACAGCTGCGGCTAAAAATGTTTCCTGTAGGGTGTTTTTTCCCCTTCTTTTAGCCACCAAAAGCCACAGCTTCTGACTGAGCAAAACAGACAAGTAGTTTCATCCTCGTTTAATAACTCAAAGAAAAAAGCTCAACCCTGACAGCTCTGCCTGACAAAACACAGCTACCTCCCTTATTAGCAATATTCTGTCACTACCAAGTTAGGAAATATCAGTGAAACTCAAGCTACTCTCCACTTTGAGATCACACACAGCAGTGTGCACACACAGTTAACACTTTCTCTACCTTTCCTTTATTGGCTTCCTTTCTGTATCACACTCATTCCTGTCTGCCCACCTGATGTTCCCTGGAGAGGCAGAGAAACAAAAAGGAGAGGAATACACATCCTCTATTCAACGAGATTTTTCCCGTGAAAGATTTCATTTGTTTGGGGCTTTTTAAATTAATCTTTTCTTTTCTCAGAAAGCACTGACTTTATGCTTTTTAGTTTAATATGTTTTCTTTTTCTCAGAGAGAGTATTATCAATCAGATACCAGGAGGTACCAAAATTGAACACAGGTGATAGAAAAAGCACAGCTTCAGCTCTGAACAGGTGAAACATTTCACTGGTAGTTTCAGGAAGCAATTATTTTAGGTGATAATAAGGGAACTTCTGGAATTATTTTGAGGTCTGCATATTTTTAACACTACACCTCTCCAACTGACCAAGCCCTGATGCCACTTTCACCAATACAACTGATAAAAACCACTTGCCAAGTACTCTGAAGATATAAAGCATCAAACTCTGCACTTAACAGCATTACCCCTTGGCTTTAACACACACTGGTAAAGAGCAACTAAATAAAAGTGTGATGACTGAGTAGCTTCAGAACTACCACTCAATTGCCTGTGTTCATTGTAGCATAAAGCACCAATTAACAGAAGTGAAAGAAACACCAAGCCCATATTCAGGTAAGCCTATAATATGCAGTGTCACTGACTACCATTAATCATAAGAAAAAAAAAAAATATCAGTCTGAGAAGAAACAAAGCTACCAAGGGTCATATTCCACACTTAATTACCTCCTCCAGTTTTCATTAGCAGAGTCATTCATCCTCGTGCTCTGAGAACTCCTCCTCCTGGTCTGTTTGTGCTAGACCCACTCCGAGTACCGCAAGGTGACACAGTGACCCTGTTCTGTGAGGGCACGGAGTGCCAGTCTGCTCCATCCCATCCCATCCCCAGCGCGATCCAGGAGCAGGGAGCAGCTGAAGGTGGTACTCCGGTGGGTTCCCTTATCTCCAGTTTCAGAGTGCCCTCTGTTGGGGACAGACATCGCTGGAGATGCTTCTCGCCGAAGAACAGCATGGTACCTACTTCTGAAGGGAGATTTCCCCACAGGAAACAAACCAGCTCCTCCCTTCCTGATGTGGAAATGCCACAATTTTCAGTGTTCAATAGGAGAAGCCCCAGAAATAGCTGGTCCATTTCCAGCCTTGCTTAGGTTCCAGTCACACTGAGGTGAGTTTGGGAGGAAATAACACTGCTCCAGCTGGTGTTTTCCCTTCTCAGATTAGCACATCTATTTAAACTATACATTTTTGCTGTATTTATAGAGGCAAAACAAAGCCAGCGATATCTTGAACCCCGACAACACCTAATTTGGCATAGTGGGGACATTCTGCTCCCTAGGAAAGCTGCTGGGTCTGGCAGAGACCCAACCAATTCCTCTAAGAGTTGCAGAGTTTAAACCACTCAACTTTTAATTTCTCTCTCCTTTGCCAAGAACTGCACTAATATTCCCTTCTTCTGAAGGCAGGGACGAAGAGAGCTGCCCTCCCATGTGATCCACAGACAACTGACGCCTTAAAGTTACTCATAGGCAAGCCCATAAGCCTGTTTAGTAACCAGAGCTGGAACCAAAGAGAAGCAGTTCCAGAGCCACAGATAGACTAAAGGGCCACCTACCAAAACTCTGCACAGAGTTCAGATGCAGAATTATTCCCCATTTGCACAGTTTCATGTATCAGATCCTTATTCTCCTGCATCCTGATCCCTTCTTTTGCAGTTTAAGAGAATCTGGACAAGCCAGATTCTTCCCTGTGAGGGTGGGGAGGCCCTGGCACAGGGTGCCCAGAGAAGCTGTGACTGGCCCATCCCTGGAAGTGCCCAAGGCCAGGTTGGACGGGGCTTGGAGCAACCTGGGACTGTGGAAGGTGTCCCTGCCCGTGGCAGGGGGGTTGGAATGAGATGAGCTTTAAGGGCCCTTCCAACCCAAACCATTCGAAGGCTCTGTGACCCACGTGCTGTCTGGTGAATTCCAAAGGAAACTAACAGATGGTGAGAAGAGTTGCTTTTCTTACTCATGCCCATGCAGTGCTGAAGGTCAGCAATTTACAACCTGATGTCACTCTAACATCTTAGGACACCATCACACCCCTCCCCCAGCAGGGAATTGTACTAGAATCAGATACTCAGGCCTCTAAGTTAAACAAAGGAAAACTTTTATTCCATGAAAAAGAACAGTTTATTTTTAAAAACATATTTCCTTTCCCCTTCAGTTAAACAAGGGATACTGTGGATGAAACTCACTCTTTTTGGCTACATGATAGAATATTCCATTTTAAATAAGAATCACCAGTTTAGCCAGCAAAGAGATGTTCTAAAAAGGTATGTTTCCAGAGCTGTTTTCTAGTAGGATAGTACCCAACAGCCAGGGAAGAGCTCCATAAGAAGCTTCGAGGAGAGCATCCAGTGACTCTGAGCAAAGAGCCTTTCACCTGGGGAGGTCAGCTGCGAGCAGAGAGGTTGGAGAGTCAGGCCAGGCTTTTCCACTTAGTTATGCAAATTTGAGTATTACTGAAACATTTCATCAGTTGCTGAAAATTCAACAAAAAGGGGAGAAAAAGGTAGATTCTCCCTCCCCTACAACACATTGCTGCTGAGTATTCTAGTCTCAATGGAATGCATTCTGTACAAAAAATACTCCCATTTTCAATCAAACTTCCTGAAGGAATCCCTAGCAGAATAATTTCTAGACAACTGCTAAGCAAGTGAGAAAGAACCAGAGAGCCTGCTGAAAACAGCCTTTGATTTCAACACAGAGAGCAAAGATTCACTTGAGAACACAAAAATGTGGAGAAGGAGAATCTCTGTCAACAACAGCCTCATTTTGGAGGACAAAAGAACCCAGCAGAGTTTTCCTGGAGTAGTCCTAAAGCAAGATCAGCAAGAGTACATCAAACCAGCAGCTCTTCCTAGAAACACTGTGCATGGGAGGCACATTTAGTGAGTTTTCACACTTATGCCAAGCTACCCTGCAAATAAGAATGCTCCAGCATCAAACTCCTGACTTATTTCCTCCCTCTGCTGAGTTATGAATGAGTTGTACAGACTTATCTTTCCCCTCAGGTGCATCGCGGCTCAGGACATGAAAGCTCTCACGCTCCCCTGGATGACAGCTCTGCAGATGGGACACAGCCTCAAATTGAGGGCACATTCTCCACAAGCTACCAGGTGGCCACAGGGAACAAACACGACAGACACATCTTTGTCCATGCACACTTTGCACATCCTCTCCTCTTGCAGGCGGCGGAGCTGTTCTTCTGTGCTCAGCTGCGGCTCATCTTTACCAAAAAAGAAAAAAAACAAAAGCTAAACGGTTAGTGTTGTCACAGCTCCAGAGTGCCAGTTGTGACAGCTTAGGATGTCACACTGCAACTAGCCCATTGTTTTGTTCAGAGACTGTGAAGATGGCAAAAGTACCTCTCAGGTAAGTTTCATTTAAGCTGAAAAACTACAGCTATTGTAGACTGGCTTATCCACACAAGATTCAGCTTATCCACACATGCTGGACTGAGTAGGGACACAGATCAACAGCATTTACTATGGTACATAATTATCCCAATAAACTGGATTTTTTTGTAACAGCTGCTTCACAGGGGCATTCCAACCCCTGAAAAAGGGTTTCTGTGCTCAGGTACCACTCAAACTAGCACACAGTCCCCTTCAAAATGGAGCAAACGAGTTAGTATAATGGCTACTGATAGTGTTATTCTAGAACTCCTCCCAGTTATACTGAAGCTCAATTCCCCACCACTGCCAGCCCAGAGCACCTGATTCCTTTTGCTGCACAGATCGCATTTCTTGTCTTGATGTTCCAGTCTCTCTCTGAACAGCACCTGTATAACCAGAAAAGAAGATGGTATTAAATGCTACCCCCTTTATCCCTCTCCAGACAGGGCTGTGTGAAAAGATGAAATACCCTGGACCTCAGAAGCATTTAGTTAAAAATTTCCTTACTCAGTGTGGTGTGGCTGATGTTCTCTGTGGTGCTTCAGTAACTATGTAAGTTCACCTCCCTGCCAATGCCTGTCTGTCCACATCACATTCTCGCCTCAAAGTTGGTTTATCTATCACATCAGCTGGTCATTCCAGCTCCTATGGCACTATTTAATCTAAATTTCAAGTTTGTGGAATTTTTTTTTCCATGTCAGCTACAGAAATGGCAGACCATGCTGTGGAGGCAGGAGCTTTGGAACTGCATCTTCAAGGAAACTTCACAAAACAGATAACACAAGACAGACAGAAGTTAAGGAAAAGAAGTATGGCTGTTTCTGATCAAGTTATTGATCCAATTTTAAATAGGCTTGGAGTGATCATCCATCCTAGAAGCTTTGCTTCAGACAACTGCCTCTGTCTGGATCAGACGTGAATCTATGCACAAGCCTCCACATTGTGGGGCTGACGGTTACTGCAGGTCTGAGGGCAGAAGGAAACACCAAGGATATCCCCACCACATCCCAGTGCAGGCAGATACAGCCACTGACATCCCAGTAACCACAGCTTCTCCAGGTTTCTTTAAATCAGAACCTCATTGCTCAGCCCCTCAAAGAAAGGCAGGCTTGGGGGCATCACCCCTCTTAATTCCAGCCTGGGCAGAGTAAAGGCAGACCCTCAAGACACTCCCAGCAGTGCTCCAGATGCAGTGAGGAAGAGGTTGAACATCCCCCAGCCCAGGTGTGAGTCAGGCCTACCTCTGCTTCCTCCTGCACTGCTGCTGGCCCCCCCGCCTGAGCACAGCAGGTCTGAGATCAGCTCAGACTCAGACAGGTAGAAAGTCCCAGTCAGCACAAATTTATTCTCTACCAGGTTTGCCACCCAGGTGGGGTCAAAGCCCATCTGCAGGACATTCTGCACTATGGCACTCTGATCCTCAGAAGGATGAGCCAGCACTTTCCAATCTCTCAGAGGATCTGTAAAGCAGTGAACATACTTTATCGAAAAGGCAGAGCTTTGGGCAAAAAGTGTGCCATTCCTTGAAGGTGTTCTACATAAAATGGCATTAATATATTCTAGAACACTCCTCAAGCTATCCATATAGCTAGATTAAAATCCACATTTATTTTTTACTTCAAATCATACTTCACAAGAAAGTTAATCAAAAGCAATTTCATAAAAGCCCAGACACTTATTTTGGATGGTTTATTTTACTTTATCAGTGAACATAGTCTCCTGTGTTTGGCATCAGCCCAGAATCCTTATCTTTGTTTTCACATCCCAGAACAGAAGCCTCGGAACCGCTTTCTTGAACATCAAGTGGAACATCCCAATTGAGGCCTCTCCTACCTCAACCATTCATCAGTAACAACAGAAGAAGGAAATTCAGCTGGCAGTCTCTTCAAAGGCTCAAGCTTATGGGAGCCAAATTTCACCTACTTACATTTCCTGGGAGCAACTGATAAATGGGAATAATCCCCAGGATCAACATTTTCATGAACATCTAGACCCTCCACTGTTCTCTGGTTTCTTATCAAGAGTGTTTAAAATGTTGGAGTGAAAGACTTTACAGACAGACATCAACAGCAAGAGCACACAAAAGCCAAAGGTAAGTTAGGCAAGCACTCAAAACTCAGAGGATTTCCAGACTAGCTGTGTCTCTGGCCTTAGACTAAGAGGTCTCACTAGAACAAGTAATTTTGTTTCTTGAGCTAGAGACCATTTCCTAAAACCAAAGTGAAACAGCTGCTAGAATATCAAAACCTCTCACAAACACCCTGTCTACAGAGCTGGGGTGGGATGATGGAACCCAGACTATACCACGTTCACCAGAAGATAAAACACCATGGAATTACAGCTCTGACCTTGAGAAGGAGAGGAGTCTTGCTCAGTCTGATCCCAGGAATGTCTCTGAAAATGACACAAAAAGAAGTGTGCTCAAAACATGTGTTCAAATTTCCCCATCTACCAAACCTAATCCACTACACACAAAATATTCATGACTCACTGGAGCCAGCAGGGTGGTAGAAAAGGTTGCCTGAACGCTGCTAACAAATTCTCTCCCCCTTGAGTGCAGTAAAAATTCACACCTATGATCAGAAAGGTTTAAATACATTAGTACAGGATCTCCCAAGTGAAACTAGCAGTAGTAGTCTGAATTTTAGAAGCAAAGGGTGCTATGGGCAATAAGCAAATTGCTATATATCCATTAAAGACAGGGTTTCTCCTATCCAGCTCTTGCACAAAGAGCCAACAGTAAGAGGATCATGATCCCTCCCCCTTAATTCAGTCTTCATTTTGGCCCAAGATGAGCTCAGTTGTAACATGCTTTAGACTAGACCACAGGAACTGTGATGAGAGAGCAGCTCACAGGAAAGCAACAAGAACTGCTGCAGAAACCCAAGGTTTACAATACATTTCTTCTTGTACCTCAGAGTAGGAGTAATGAAAGCTCTTCTTTGATACCAAAGAAATTTATTTTAATTGAACTCTTAGATGGTGAACTCTAGGTGAAATTAGAGAATCTTAGGTCTGAACTGTGCCATTCCACCTGAACTTGAACATTTTATTTTGCTTTTAAGATGAGAGGATCTAAATATTTCTATCCTATGAAATAAAACTATCAGTGTGAAATGCATGACCTATCTTGTGGCCTTGCTATGAGGGGTATTTGTTAACCAAGACTGACTTACTCTGGATACCATTTGGCATGTTCCCTCCAAGGATCATCTCCAAAGGACCAGCTCCTCACACCTCCATCACAGTAAAAACACCTCACTACATCTCCTTGTCCTGAAAGGGAGATCAAGAGATTATTTGATATCTCACTACATGCTCTACACTAACCCTGGGTGAGAACCTGGGGCAAGACTCAGCACAAAACACAGGCTTTGGACAGAAGAGGTGAACACATGACAATTTACCAACACTGTGCACATTGTACAGGGGCAGGAACTCAGTCTGAGCTCCCAGAGCTGCAGCTGGTTGAGATGATTCCAGAAGGGGGTCACAAGCTAACAGGCAGCATCTATGGGAGCAGCTGAGCTGCCATGCACAACCCCCCCATCCAATCCCCCTGCCCGCATTTAGAGCAGAGCTGTAATTAGTTATACCTGTGAACACACTTTGCTCACTAGCCACAATTTGCCATAGTGCAAATATTTCCTCTGACTGTTCAATTCAGAGATGAGTATTTCTTCAAACCTATAACCTAACCAGCAAAGAATTCTCAAAGGGAAACAATAACATTATATTGATATTCACATACATGTGATTACAAGAAATATTGCCAACTTTCCTAAAAAAAAAAAAGTATCTTATTTCTGTATTTCAAATCAAGAGTACTTAGAGCAACAAGCCACAGTGACAGCCAGATGTGCTGACTCCACACAGCTTTCACTCAGATTTGGGGTTTTGAGAAGAAAAGGCTTCAGTGCAAGACAGAGCCTATGCAAAACATAACACACCAAGCTCCTCAAGTCCTTTTAGAAGCGCAAGGAATAAATACATTCAATGGATCTTAAAGCACACACTTTTCTGTTAGTAAAAGATCTGTTTAAAACACATCACCTTTTCCACTCCCACTGGCAGGGGAGTTTATTCACTAGTGGACCCCTCAGTACCCAAACAGGAGTTAAATGTTGAAACAAATTCTGCACAAGCAGCAAGTGAAACAGCACAGGCAGAAGGAAGGATGTGGTTTTTAACTACAATACACTCACTCACAGGTATTTATAAGACCAATAACACGTAGTGAAACTTTCAAAAGTTAAGTTGAATAAGAGTTAAGGACACTTCTCCAGAGTACCAACCTGTGTAAAAGAACCCTGCTCTAGCCAGTTGCTCTGGATGCATGTGGGAATTTTGCGGCCAGTTCTCAAATGTAGACAGTCTCATCTCCTCTGTGACCATCTCGGGGTACTCCGGCTCATTGGGCAGGCCTGTCTCCTCACTGACTATCCCCTGCAAGAGGCTCAGGAACTGCCCATCCACAGTGTCAAAGATCTCCTGCAGGGACAGCATCTCCTGGTTCCCAACATCCTCACCGCAGACGTATTTACAGGAAGGGAAGAAATTCAGGTGCTCTATTATGGGGCAATCACCAGGTCGCCAGTCCTTCAGGACACCACCACAGCAGAAACACTGCACTTCATCCCTGGGGCCCACGTAGAAAAATCCAGCCTCGACCAGATCCCGGGCGGACACAGGGGCGGTGCGGGGCCACTGCTGGAAAGTCCTCAGTCTCCTCGCCACGCTCCTCATGCTGGAATCAAAGAGCTGGCAGCGAGAACCCCGGGGCTCGGGCTGCTCTGCTGGTGCTGCATCCCCCATGGCCGCGCTCTGAAAGAGAGGATGGGAGAGCCCAGAGCAGTCAGCTGCATTCCCAGCGCCAGGCAGCACTCACCCTGCATTATTATTCCGCATCCCCACGCACATTCCGGAAAGCTCCTGGTCTCAACAAAGCCAAGCTTGTTTCAGAATTGCAGCCCAGCCACAGACCTTGTGTTTCTGTACTTTGCTGTTGAACTTTTGCTGAGCACTCACTGGTGTCGGATGGGAAGAGCCCAGCGCTTTCCAAGCCCCCCTGCCAATTTACAGGAAAGATGGAACAGAGAGGGGAGGGCAAAACCTGTACCGTCTCCCAAGCTGAACCAAGCCAGCTTTTGGCATCTGATCTACAAGATAAATCCCCAGCCGTTTTGCTCAGCCTTTAAACTAGCATTAAAAAGACTCTGCTTTTTTATTCCCCAAACCAGGCATGCCATAAAACAGAGAACAGCCACACCCAAACAAATGTCTCAATCTCCCATTTACAGCCAAACACCAGACGAAACATCAGTAGATTTTTCACGACCTTATTGCCATGATTATTAAACAGTGAATATCCAGAAATAGCTCTATAAAAGAGAACCTTTCCAAGCCTAAAATAATTAGGTACAGTTTCTATGAGGTGGTGTCCTTAAATCAAGGATTTTCTAGCTTTTGTCATTTTCTGCTCTGTGCAAGAGGAAGAGTGAAATTAAAGAAGGCACCAGTGCCTGATTATCCAAGCTCTCATCCTGCTTAAGGTAACAGCCCTTCCCTGGGTGATTAAGCTGAACTGCAACTCAGCTACTGCGTCCAACACTTTCCCTATGGCTGGCAAAGATGCTTTCAAACAGCCTTACAATGACACAACTGAGAACCAGGAACAATTTAATTCCTTTGGAGTAAAGTCCCTACAAAACACAGCTAAGTTAAAGGTGCAAAACCAAGGTTGCTCAGCCACATGCCTCTCACAACAAAAGGTAGCAAGGAAGAAAAGGTTCATTAGCAACCAGAATTTCATTCTATAATGACAATGACAGAAACCAGAGTTGGAAGAAAAAGCCCTAAAAGCATCTTTCAGAAACTGTGCTTTATTTAATACAATAAAGAAGTTATTCAAGAACTATGCCACTGGTATAAAGAGAAGTCCATACAGAAAGAAAAACCCAAAGCCATTAGTCACTGATGCCCAGCAGAATTTGCAAGCTAAGCAAACTGAGGAGCAGACAGATTGTTTGCCTTCACAGCAGATTTTGCTCCCAGAACACAGAAGCTTGTTCACCAGGCACAGCTCCCTCAGTGCTGCTCCCATCTTGAGCCCTAACAAAACAAAAGCTATAACTCTTAAGCTACAACAAATTCTGGGTTTCACAGAGATGATGACCAGGTTGTCTTAGCCTCCCTCCACCTAGAAAGCACTTGAGACCAAGCTTCACAGCTTTTGCTTTGAGTTGCAACATAGGAGAACAAATATATTTATCTTTTGCTTATTAAGAAGCTCATTATAGCATACCTGCATATTCATATGCTCAGCAGAAGATTCATTAACTTCACTAAGACTCCCCAAACCAAATTAAAACTTTAAATAGCTATAACACCACTAAGAACTAATGTTCTTTCACAGCCTGCTACTTACATAGTAATACAAAGCTAAAGCAACATGGCAGCTCATGCCACCAATTAGCACAATAAAAATAAACTACTTTTGAAAAAAAACAACTTTACCTGAAACATGCTAACAAAACCCCAGAAGGCTTCCATGAATTAAAACTCTCTCAACACCACAAGCTCCACACAAAAAGCTTCTCTCCTCGGAAGTCTCTCCCAGAGTAGAAACACCACCAAGACATAAATGAGCCCACCTGCCTCAGAGGCCATTTATAACGCTTAGCTGCCCCCAATTGGTTGGGTTTGGGCTGAAGTTCTCTATTGGCTAACGAGTCCAAATTTCATCTTTATAAATAGGAGTCAGGAGGCAAGGGTATAAAATTACGCTCAAATTTTCTCCAGAAAATAGCTGATCTTTGTAAAACCTAGTCTGGTGCCAGGTGTGACATCCTGACTCCTATGATATAATGGCTGTCACCTCCCTATTTTACTGTGACTCTAATAACAGCATTTCTGCATCTTTTCAGCTTGTTTTCACATGTTTTGCACCTGACATTTCTTAAGAAAATGTACTGTAAAATTAGCAGATAAATAGCAACAAGAATTTTCTCCAGACAGCTTGAACAGATTGCATTGCCCTTACTTTGGGAATCAAGACTTTTTCTACAATTGCATTTTCACAACTTGAAATCTTCCGATTCCTTTGCCTTCCTGTGGTCACAATTCCACAAAATGGAAGATTTTAAGGATAGTTTTGAAAGGTGCAATTACTTAAAAACCTCTTTTTCTTTACCACTGCCTGAGAAGATACATAAAGCTTCTTCTAAACTCTTGACAAAATATCAGTTCTCCATGTAAACATAAGAACATGGGTGGTTTATGTTTCTCAGAAATGATAAATTAGCTTTTTTCTTTTAATAAAAATATCCAGAGTCTTTCTTACAGGCAAGCCTATAAAATCATTCTCATTAAAAAGAACAGTGTGGGTTTTTTCTAATTAAATACTCGTTAATGAAAGCCCCTGAGCAGTAGAGGGCAGTGCTTTTATATGTCATTTACAGAATCCTGTAACAAGAGAATGTGCTGAGGAGGTTTGTCCTTAGTGAATTTCTCTGTAATAAAATACATATAAAGATAATTGCACATTATCTTCTGCTCCATGGATCCTGTTCTTTCTAAGTCTATGCTGATTTTTGAAGAATGCATCCTAAAAATCCAAGGGACAGAGTTAACAATATCCCTCCTAGAGAGGCTGTTTGGGGTCTGCTGATGGGTTGTAGCAAATCACCTGTTAATCAATAAGAGTGATTGATAATTCTGATTTTATGAAGCATTTTACAAGCAATGACCTCATCTTCTACTGCTTATAACCCCCTGGCTTCTCAAAGGTGTGCACAATTCCACCTGTTTTAGGAGAATACCCAGCCTGATTGTTAAAGAGGGAAAAGCTGTATAAATCTCAGAGGAGCTCAAAAGCAGCTTCTAAGTGAATTGACAAAATTTGTCTGTTTCTGGCAGTGGTTATTTGGGTTTTTTTCTGGTATACATAACATTCTTCCATCATAAAAACTTCAAGACAGGTTTAGGGTTGATCATCTGTGGGGATACACTCATGTGATTTTGGGGGGAACATTTCACAAACAGAGGAAAGCTGAGAAGGACCAGCAAAATGACTGCAGCAACAGAAGATGAAATGACACCAAGTGTGGTGCTGAGAGCAAGTAAAAACAAGTCACCATGTATAAATGATAGGATTTTATTTTAGCACACCAAGATTTGGAAAGCAAATGACATATTCAGTAATGTGTTGCATGCAACTTACATTGAGCTTTTTTAGCAAGTCATACATTTTCAGTTCCTTTTCAGAGCATTAAGATGTCCTACTGAACTTCTGAATGCTCCTTAAAATGAAGAGTGTCATGAGCTAGTGATAAACAAATGTGGGAATCAGTAAACATCAATCAGGAGTCCAGGACAGATCAGTGATAATGATCAACAGTGCCATCACTAGACAGCAACTGAAACACTCGATGAAGAAAGTAATATAAACATGATTAATCAAAAATCTGCTCGCTGTTATCAGCCTGATTTGGAAGGAAAACAATCAATAAATACAAGGGCCAGAGTATAGCTGGAGACAGCATAATGAAGAGCTTGAAAGCACTGGAGTGACTGGAGCCCCTGGAAAAACTCCAGCAGAAGTCAGCATCTCTACCCTCGAGGTGCTACACAGCTGTAAGGGGATGAAGCTGTTCTGTGTGGCTTAGCTCAAGGAAGACTATTGTACTTTCATCAATAAATTAAGAGTTTACTGAGGAAAGAGGCTTTTATAACAGGGGGAAAAAAGGTATCAGTTGGCACTGGTGAAGAAACGAAGAGGCTGGAACACAAAAGGAGACACCATAGCTTGCCACTGCAACTGATGTGTAAAGGGACTGGACATCAAGCAAATTTATGACATAATTCCTATTCCCACTCGCTCAGATATTAGCCACTATGAAGAGATGGATCCATTTTTCAGAAAAAAAACGTTCAGACCCTGTGCTATAACTGCTTTGCAGCCTGAAACAGAGCAGACAAAATCATTACACTTAAAGCCCTAGACACAGATGACTGCTGCTCTTTCTCCATTTAGGGCCTCTCTTTTCCTCTTCTGGCTGCCTCCTCCTTGTGTGTTGTCCCTCCCCTTCCTTCCCACTGCAGGGCCAGCTGGCCTTGTCCTGCAGCACAACACCTGCACTGCTGCTCTCTGGGGAGCTGCTGGCACTGCTCCTGCCACAGGAACACCCGTGAGGGAGCCTGTCTGCTCAGCTGCCTCCCAGGGGGACCAAAGCACACTGCTGGACGTTGACACAGAGCTCCACAGCATCCATAAAACAAATCCACTGCGGACAGGAAGCAGGATCCAACCCAGTGAATAGTGACAAGACACACTGAAAAGTGATGGGTCACCCCTGGGGCAAACACAAAGCCATTCCCTCAGGGCAGGGCAAAGCTCAGAAGTCTCACTTTGCTGTTTCATGCAGCTCAAGTTTTTCTTTTCCTGTAACAAGTTCTGCTATACATCTACAGGGATCTTCTCTGCCTATCAATGTCTTCCTTGCTGCACTTCCCTCAGTGGACTTTTCAATAGTAATGAAAAACAAATTTAACACATTAATAAATGATTTATTTCTTTACACATTAACAATCATTAATTCAGGAAGCCTGGAAAATGTTGCTATGAAGTAAATCATAGAATCCCAGAATGGTTTGGGTTGGAAGGGACCTTAAAACTCATCCAGTCCCACCCCCTGCCATGGGCAGGGACACCTTCCTCTATCCCAGGGTGCTCCAAGCCCCGTCCAACCTGGCCTTGGACGCTTCCAGGGATCCAGGGGCAAACACAGCTTCTCTGGGCAACCTGTGCCAGGGCCTCACCACCCTCTGAGTACACCAAACCTAAATCTCTCCTCTTTTAGTTTAAAGCCATTCCCCCTTATCCTATCACTGCATGCTCTTGTAAAAAGTACACATACTATACATAGAGACTGCTGGAACTAATGCACAGGTGAGTAACAAATACCTGTTTTGTGAAGTGATTTCCTAGGGATTCAAATCTTTCAATCTCCTGCTGCAATTCTTTCCCCTGACCCCCACTACCATGGCATTTGATTGCCTCAAAACTTTAGGTATTGTAATAGTTCGGAATAGCTAAATGTAGCTTGCAACGTGATTCATGGAAGTGCTTCAAATCAAATCCTATTAATATCCCAGCCCACAGAACAGAACACAGTACATATGAAAAGGAAAATCTGCAAAGCACAGCAGATACTCAAAAAATCAATAGAGGAACAGACCTTAAAATCCTACTGTGATCTGAAAGAAAAGCAAACTAATATACCAGTTCTTTGAAACAAGGAAAACTCTTTCATAACTTCATGGTTTCAGTGTCCAGCCTATTATAAAAAATATTTTTGCTATTGAAGAGTGAAGCATTCACTTCTTCTTCAAAGGAAAGTGTTTGTAGAAAATAGCTTCTCTTTTATTTTTCTAAATGGCTTTTGGAGCTGAAAAATGTGAGTTTCTTTTTCAAGGGTCATTTTTTCTCTTCATTCAGTTTTCTACCCCTTCTTGCCCTCGCTGATGAATCATGAGAAAAAAAAAAGGAATAAAGAACAACCCCAAACCCCATTATTTGTTGTCCTTTTTTTGTTTCCCATAACATTCTGAATGCTTGAAAAAAATCTGCAAAAATTCAATGCTGCTGCAAATTGAATGAACTATTTTCAGTCTTCAGCAGATCAACAACCCAAAGATCCAAAGAGCAAGCAGAGCGCTTAGAGGCCTGAGCAGCAGCACAGGGACTGGGAATACAAATTAAAGCTGAGGAGAGAACTGTAGGGCTAAGTACATTCCCACAGTGAGTATGGAAAACATAAATTATATTCCCTCACTTTTTTCCTTCCTAAGTAGCAACTGGCAGATTTCCCCAAAGATGAGTTGTGCTTCTTCCTCTCCTTCTGACCGATCATTTCCCGATTCCTTCTGATTCTGACATGGAGGAGCCTCACATCTGGGCTTTATTCCCTTTACTTACTCCAAGCCAAGAGGTACAGGAACAAAAGACCTGGGGCCTCATGTAAGCTGAGTGGCATTGCAACTGCAACTTGTTCACATATAAAACAGCTCCTCAGAAGAGATTCTTACCCACTTGTGACCAAAGTTCCACCATTCAGCCATTAAATTACCTGTAAAGAAGGATTTTTCAGGCATTGTTGTGATTCTAATGGAGCTCATCCTACGTTATAATTGGCAGAAAATCAGCCATGAAGATTCATAGAACATCTGATTTTCCAATTAAATCCTGCTATAGTTTGGACAGTGTTTTCATTGCAGAGAATATGCCTGGCTGCCTGAATATTGCTTGGGCGACAGGCAGAAAGATCTATTCTTGAGCTATTCACACTACAATCATCTGCTTTTCTCCATGCAAATTGGCTTGGAATAGGTTTATTTTGTCCCTGTATCAATAATCAATAGCAAGATTGAAAGACGAGGAAGAAACACAACAGAGCAACCTGAAGTCACTGCAGAGAGCTGAAGGGAAAAATGCACAACAGGGTAACCAAAGACAGACTGACCTTACAATTTAATGGAAACCACACGACAGCAGCAAGAAGGAATTACCAAGGATGAAGATCAAGAGGGAGACAGGGGAGAGTCCCTGTGCTCAGTCGTTGCTCCGTTGAGCTCCTTGCCACAGCTTTCCAAGGAAGTTGTCTTGCAGGAACAGCATGTGTGATGCTGATGTCAGATGGGATCTGTTCACAGGCCACACTTTTTGCATATGATTTCCCTCCTCATGTTTTCACAAACAATGTGTCAGTGACATGAGAAACAGGAGAGAAGAACAGATACAATTTCTCGGTGTGTCTGCTTTTATTTTTCACCCTAAAATGATGGAAGTGAATGCTGGGTCCTTGGTTTGGGAACATTTCACAGGGGTGTGGGGTGCAGGAGGGAGATGACTCTATTATGGCAATATTTGATTTTCTTCCCTGCTCATAACAGAGAGTGCTGCATAAAATTCCTGAAAAATCTAAATTAAAAAAAAAAATAAATAAAAACACCTACAAAAGTATTCCGTAGCTTACACATGAACTCTTCTGAGATTTCAGAGGGTGTTAGCAAGGGAAGAAAAAGATAAGTACAACTTTTTCTTAAACTAGAAGAACACATTTTTTTCAACTAAGACAAAACCAAACCCTGTGTCACTGCCTGGGTTACAGTGTTACACTCCAAGAGTATCCTAAGTTACATAATATATATCTATGAATATGAATATCACCTTACCCATACCCTTCAACTGAGACTTTTCATCTCAGTGGTTTTATTTCTAAAAGATTATGCACTTCTCAACGGATAGACAAGATCACTCTTAGCATCACCAGGAAGAAAAAAAAAATCACATTTTCCAAATGCAAAAGACAAAAAAACCATCCCCACCAAGACCTAGATGTGTACATGCATGTATATATGCGACCCGCTGCCTTTGGGTCTAACCCAACAGGTACAGCCTAGGAGCAGCCCCCCGTACATTGGGATGCTGAAGCAAAGAGAGCTCTAACGTTCTGCCCACATGCTCTCCTGGCGAGGATGATTCATAGTCACATCGTTTCTATATCGAGATGTGAACATATATAATCACATGGACTCAGGAGCAGCGCCCATCACCCAGGCATCCAGCCTTTCCCGTCTCCTTCTACACACATGTTCCTCTCTGCAGCCACGCTGATCACTTTTTTCATCCTGTTTTTTTTGAAGCTCTGTGCTTTGGACGGCCTTTCCAGCTCACTCAGGGACTGCCCGGAGCAGGGATTTACTGACTTGCTCCGTAGCTACACTAGAGACAAACAGAATTGGAACAGGCCAGGCTGGACAGGGCTTGGAGCAACCTGGTCTAGTGGGAGGTGTCCCTGCCCACGGCAGGGATTGGAACAAGATGATCTCTGAGGTCTCTTCCAAGCCAAACCATTCTGGTATTCTAGGAAAATACCAATTATTACTTGCTGCCTAAGTCAAACAGAGAACACAAAGCATCTCCAGGCACTCTTTCTTCTTTATGTCTGATCAGAAAAAGGACAAAAGTGGACTCTTCATTTCATGTATTTTATTAGAATTTTAAGTACAAACTCAAACTAACAAGTTCCAAACATGTGAACACAGAGAAGACTCTGGTTTTAACTGTGTCTGAAGGAAAGCATCATTGTGTTGTTTAGTGTATTTCACGAGGACCAAAATTTGCCACTTTTACCCCCAAAATTAAGCATGGAGATGTTACAAAACTTTGTAGCTTGCAGAACTTACACCTTGGCCCTGCTGAAATCAATATAAACTGGGCTAAGGGGCCCACAATACCACCCAGGTTCTGCAAAATAGCTGGAAGGAAAAAAAATTAATTAATCTGATAAAAATCCATGTTGAGGGTGGCTGCTGCCAGTGGTCAGACTGGCTGTGATCCTCTGCCAGGATGTCCCGGCCATGGCTACCGAGGGCTGGTGTGAGAGAAAATGGGGCTCCCAAAGCTCTTGGGGCAATGGGTGAACTAAAACAGGCTCCCCAGGAGAGTGATCACGGCACTGAGCCTGATGGAGCTCCAGGAGATTTGGACGATGCTCTCAGACACGTGGTGGGGTTGTTGGGGGTGTCCTGTGCTGGGACAGGAGTTGGGCGTTGATGATTCTTGCTGTCAGCAGGAGGGGACATGGAGTCCCGAGATGCACCTGGGGAAGTTTAGGCTGGACATTAGGAGGAATTCCTCCACAGAAAGGGTGCTTAGACATCGGAATGGATGGCCCTGGGGAGGTGGTGGAGTCACCATCCCTGGAAGTGTTTAAGGAAAGACTGGACATGGCACTCAGTGCCATGGTCCAGTTGACAGCGTGGTGTTGGGTCACAGGTCGGACTCAATGACCTCAGAGGTCTTTTCCAACCTAGTTGATTCCATGATTCTAAGGAAAGACTGGCCGTGGCACTCAGCGCCCTGGTGTAGCTGACCAAGGCTGCTGGGTCATAGGTTGGACTTGATGACCTCAGAGGTCTTTTCCAACCTAATTGATTCTGTGATCCTGGGTCCCTTCCAACTCGGGAAGCTCTGTGATTCTCTCTCAGTGATTCAGTGATCCTGTGAACTTGCACAGCTGAGTCTGTGGGCAAAGAGTCCTTGCAAAGGCTGAGGCAGGAATAAAGAAGGGACAGAATCAGAGAACATTCCGAGTTGGAAGAGACCCACAAGGACCATCGAGTTCAACTCCTGGCCCTGCACAACGCAACAACAATCCCTCCATGTGCCGTTGTCCAAACACA
>VZTI01003113.1:368883-400864 GCA_013397865.1 Struthidea cinerea | reverse complement strand
CCCGTGGGCGGGGGGATTCCCGGGCCTGCGGCTGGCAGGCCCCGCGAGGCTTTCTTCTCCCTCTCGGCTGCTTTAGACCTCCATCGTTCTCCTTAACTTCCCCCGTGGGCACACACGTTCCCGCCTCCTCCCTGCAGCCGGGGCCATTTCTCAGGAAGGCCGGTGCTCAGTTATACGCGGATCACGCTGCTCCAACCCAGGTCCAAACAAACCTTGAGATGCTGCTGGCGTTTTTTTCGAGACTCTTCCCCGTCCTCAGAATCTGTGGGATTTGCAGTGGCTATGACAATATGAGCGTTTTTCTAAAATTAACTTTTTTATTTCCCTTTTCTTTTTTTTTTCCTAAATCACATGCTGTGGCTTCCCAGAGACCGAAAGGACAGGATAATAAAGGTGAGAATCATGCTGAAATCTGGTCGCTTAAATTGTTACTGTAACAGATCAATTATACAGGTAGCTGTAGGTGAGCAGAAATGTATCGATCTTACTCTGTATGGAAAACATCTGGGAATGAGGAAATGTGTGCTTTGTTTCAAAAATAACACTGACTGCCATTCATCTGAGCTTGCCTGCATCCCACTTAACTCTGCTGGATTTGCAGTGGGAAGAACTGTGTGTTGGTACTAAATAATTCTCCTCGTTTAAGATGGAGCAGGTTGCTACATAAAGTCACAAGGATATCCCTGTACAATATATATATACTTACCTACTCTTGCACACTCTTTGAATGCAGTTGTGTTGCTGCTCTGCTGTTGGCTGAGATATTTACATAAGTCTACAAACTTAATAATATAAAGAACTTTAAATAAAAGGTAACTAACCTCTGATGAGATAGTAGGCTTTTTTATAACTCTTCTGCTTCATTTGGAGTTAAATTTGATAACAAGTCATCAAAAAAAATAGCTTCATTCTTACTGTGATTGCTAACAAGTGTGTAACTGTTAAGGCTTAGAAACTAACAATGTTCAACTCATAAATGCATTTTACTAGATCTTAACCTGCCTTGAAAATCTAGCTCCTTCTAGTTGAAGAAACACATTCCCTGTGTTTGTAAACACTCTTTCACCTCTACTCCCCCTGAGCAACTTTGCAGAAATATTCTGCTAAATTCCCTAACTTATTTGCAAAACATGTTATTTGGTGTCATGTTTTATTTAGTTCGGCTATTCTATGAAGTAATTAAATACAGCAACTATCACACTGTGTATTTGACCTTGTTTTTTTAAATTTAAAGCGAACAGGAAATTATTTGAAGGGACCTAATACCCGTTTTGGGTTTGTATATCATTCAGTAATGGGTTTTGAATGCTTATCAGACATTCTTTTATGCTGAAGCAGGACTTTATGGCAGATATCTTTATTTTACAGATGAGAATGTTGAAACTTAAGTTTTCCTGAAAATATCAGGATACCAAAGCACTTAGCAGTCATCATTTCATAGTTAAATGTAACCTCGCCTCATCTTGTTTTAGCCAGCTTAAGCAGTGAATAACACACGCTGGGAGAACTGTGAGTTGGAGTGTTCTAACTATGGGCCAGAACAATAGATGTTGTTTCCCAATCTTTTTTCATAAAATTGTTCTCAATAATTATTTTTTGTTTGGAGTTAATTCACATGAATTGTTTACTCACTCTCAGCTGTAGAATTTTTAATTACTAATTTTTTAAATTTACTCAGACTTTATTTTGTAAAGGAGTAGTATAAAGAGAAACCTCCTGGTGGGGGGGAAATGTCATCCCTTGGTCTTTTCATGAGTCTTCCTGGTTTGAAGAAGAAATATGGCTTTACCTAAAGTAGCATAGGGTGGAACTCATTCCTGCAATGCTGCTGCTGGTGTTATAATGTGCTGTAACCCTTTTCTTGTAGTACAAAATGGTTCGTTACATCAGAAGGACACAGTTCATGACAACGATTTTGAACCTTACCTTTCCGGGCAGTCAAATCAGGTTAGTGTATTTTTAACTTAGTGGGTTTTTTTTTTTTCTTAGGCATGCTGTTGGCACTCCATTCATAGGATTGTGTGGAGGGCGAAAATGCCTTAAATAGAAATGGAAAAAGAAATGACAGCATATTGTGTTACTTGGTGATACAACCAGCATTTGTGTTCCCAAAGCTAATATTACTCTGCATCTCCAGATGGCCACAAATGAAAATGAAGTTAATGCTCCAAGGAGCTGGAGCTGATTCCTTCTTCCCTTGCAGGTTACTGATGTGGCTGGACTGTGACAAACTGATCTTACAGGTCTTTGATAGGCAAGCTCCTTGTGGGAGTCTGAAAATTCTGCTTTTGGGCTCTCCTGATTTCTATTATTTATATAATCCTAGAAGTTAATGTAGTTGAGATTTGGGTTGGATGCTCTCTAGGTAGTTTGTAGAGTTGTCCCATTTTTTACACTTCAGCAAATGTTGTTCTTTCATGTCCTCTGATATATCTTAAGAATTAAAGATCTGTTACTTAAGAGTAAGGTACTGTAATGTAAACTCTCATTATAATGCACATTAAATTGACATCCATGACTGAAATACCATTACAATTGAAAGTATACTCTGAAGTAATTTTTCACTTCACATTCAAATCTCTACAAGGAGCAAAATGTTTAGAAACTGAAGAAGCAAGAAGTTTTCATTCACAAGTATGAAATACTATTTCAGAGAGAAACACTTACCAGAGGTACATGATAGGAAGGCTAAGTGTTACATTTTAAAAAGGAAATTTATAATTCAGCCTGAAGCTGTCAGATGCCATTGTTAATATTGATGACATCACTGGGCTTGCTTGCAGCATAGACATGTTCTCCAGACTTACAATAATTTAATGGAAAGCATTCCTTCTTTGGGAGTTAACGTGCTGTGGAAGATAGAAAAGCCTTCGTGGGGAAAAAAAGGAAGTAAAATCTTAATTTTTAATGCAAAATTAATTATAAAAGAAAATGAGGTTTTCACCTCCCTCTGATTTTTTTAAATTGTGCTTCATCACATTTGTATGTAATTTTTAATTACTTAAAACCAAGCTGTGTTTTCTAATCTGAAATATACTGAATGTTCACATAGAAAAAATAGACCCGTCTATTATAATTTAATGCTAGGAAATTTGTCTTTGCTGTCAACAAGCCCAATTATTAGGATTAAATAGAAAGATTACTACGACTGTTAGAATTTTCATAATTATAATAAAAGTTTTCTTTATGAAAGTGTAGCTCCATTGAGCAATTTATTTATGCTGCAGTGAAAAATTGGCATGGCACAAGAAACAATTGTGTAGGTCCTCTTACAATTTTAAGTGGAAAATGACAGTAAGCATTAATTAGGACTGTTGAGATTTTGTACTGAAGACAACCATGTTGCTGAACAAAGCCTTATTATCCAGTTACCCAGTCTGATTTATTCAGCCCTTGAAAATTACTGTAAAGTACTGATGACTTAAAAAAAAAATTTGAAACCAACTGGATATTTAAAAAAAACTTAGGAAATTAAAGCCCCAGCTGACACAATAACATATTTGACATCAAAAATCAAATGTAGGTTAGTAATATCGTGTTAATTTCATCATTTTAAAATACTAATTAGTCTTTATAAGGAGGATGAGCATGCTATAAAATCAAATAAAATATGATTGCCTTCCGTCTTTCTGTTGAAAACTGAGCTTGAGTGGTACCTTCTTTTCTTCCCATAAAAGTTTTGGTATCCAAGGAGCAGTAGTTAATGCAGAGATACGAGAACTTTTCATTGTAAAGCACACTAAAAGTACTTTTAAGAGCAAAGGGAACTGAGTCAAATAGACCCTTCATATAAAAATTTACACTCAGCAAGGAAAACATCCTCCTGTAAAGTCATTCAGAACCAAGAGATTATTCCTTTGGAACAGGGAATCACCAGCAAGTAGCATCTTTTGGGGGAAAGGAGGTTCTTTCCTAAGTAACAGAATGATTGGGTTGGGTGATTGTTTTTGTTTGGTTTTTTTTTTTAATAAAAAAGATACAGAAGGGTGCAGAAAGGTCAAGGATAAGTTTATTGAAATAAATGTTCTGATGTTGCAGTAAAGAACTTCTGTCTGGGTTTCTTTTACACACTCTGGCATAAAGCCAGTCAAAATAGATTGAATGTTTGGTAAGAATGGCTGTTGAAACTCCTTTAATCTTGTTAGAATCCTTGTGGAGACTTCACAGGCCGTGTGAGATGACAGCTGCAGGAATTGTCTAAAATCCTTCAGCATAAATATTTCTGAGACAAAACATTTGCTTTTCTGTAGGCTTACTCTTTTTGGTCTTACATTCTAAATATGTAGAATATATGAGCATAAGTATCTCAGAGAACTAGGTGTATCTCCTCCCTTTCACCTGTCTTTGTTTTTAATTTTTTTTCTTAAATTAACACTTTATTTTTTTACACACAGCAATGTCAAAGTAAAGTATTTCAGAAAAAAATGGGTTTTTATGCTAAATATTGGTTACTTTAGCTTGGGAGACTCAGAAGACTCAGGGTATTTTAGTGAATCATCTCATAGGAAGGTGATTTCTGTACCTCTTGTTAGTGATAGAATTTGTGTGTAAATAAAGGCAGCTTGAACAGTGGCAGAGATCATTTCTTTTGAATCAATAACATTGGATTTAGGCTATTTAAATCTCAGAAGTGTTTGCAGTACTGTTGGGAAGTCTGAGGCATATTGTGATATCATTCTGTGTATGAAGCATAAGGATATTGAATTACTCTGGCTTTGGGGTATCATGGAAAAGAGGTCATTGAAAAATGAGCAGTAAAACTGATTCTGTTTCAGTTGGATATTAGGCTTATCTTCAGCAAGGAGGGGATTTTTCTTTTTTTGTTTTAGAAAGCTGAAAAATAGATTTTTGGAAAAATGACTGAAGTTCTGGTGCAGTTTTGCTAATTTTGCAGATACATTTTTCAAGTTTGAAATCTAGGAGTTTGAAAGAAGAGTTCCTCTTCTTAAAATAGTCTTTATGAGTAAGGAAAGGCGAGCTACTGTTTGACTCATTAACAGGAGATGTTGACCTTCCCACCCCCTCTCTGGTAATTGCAGTTGGAGTGTCACTTTGGAAGGTCTCCAATATATTTGCTTCAAGTTGGTTTGAAGAGGAATAAAACCTGCTTTAGAATATCCTGGCTTTGTTCTTTTGCATTGTTGAGAATAAGAATCATATGGAATGCTTCAAAATCAGGTGCCAGCAGAAGTGTTAGTGAGAGGAAAAGCTTCTCGGCTTGGCCTAAGAAACAGTTGAAGGGGAGGAAATTTCAGAGGGGGGTCTGCTGGTTTATAAATGTTTGGTCTCTTATTTCATGAGTGGGAGAGGTGTCCTGTTTGGAAGGACAGTCAGAAACGCTCCTGCACAGTTGTAACTTTGCTACTGAGGGGGAAAAAGACTTATGCAAAAGGTTGGATAGGGTCTTTCTCCAGGAGTTTGGATGGCCTGTGTCGTGTGCCTTCTTGGCATGGACTTGTCTCTGGTGCACCAGGCCCTTTAATTTCAGTTTGTATCTCTTACCGGCGGCAAATTTAGCATGTCTGTCAGAAGTAGCCTGTGTATGTTCTACTGCTTGAGGTGTGTTTTTTTGTTGGAGACTGTTGGCCCCTCAAAACAACTCCCTAATGAGGATTGTAATAGTATGTTATGTGTATTGTCACATTAAGGTAATTTATAGTCTAAAGCTTCTTCCTTGTAGCAGTCTAGAAATGCTGAATATCCTTGATTCTGTGAGTTACAAAATATAGTTAGATATGTTCCTTGAAGTAATTTTGGGTGTTGGTTACTAAATAACCTTAGTAATGTAACATTACATGGTTTCAAAATCTCAACTCCTAACCTCAGTGTGAGCCCCTAGTCCGGGGATATTATAAATGCCCAGATACTTCATTTTAGCCCTGAATCCTCCTTGGAGTGTGAACTAAGATCTGTCATTAGAAATTACATTACCTTGTCTCTAGTGTTCTTTTCTATTTGGTGTTGTGCCTATTTATAAATGAAGGGTTTATTTATCTGGTGACTTTTTTTTTTCTCTTTAACAGAACAGTAGCTATCCATCAATGACTGATCCTTATCTGTCCAGTTATTATCCACCATCTATTGGGTTCCCCTATTCTCTCAGTGAAGCACCATGGTCTACAGGAGGAGATCCTCCTATCCCTTATCTCACTACTTATGGACAGCTCAGTAATGGGGATCATCATTTTATGCACGATGCCGTTTTTGGACAGCCTGGGGGTCTGGGAAATAATATCTATCAACACCGGTTTAACTTTTTCCCTGAAAATCCTGCCTTCTCAGCTTGGGGAACAAGCGGATCCCAAGGACAGCAGACTCAAAGCTCAGCATACGGGAGCAGTTACAGCTACCCACCCAGTTCCCTGGGGGGTACCATTGTGGATGGACAAACAGGATTTCATAATGATACATTAAATAAAGCTCCTGGAATGAACAGTATTGAGCAGGGAATGGTTGGACTTAAGATTGGTGGAGATGTTACAACTTCTGCGGTGAAAACAGTAGGTTCTGTTGTTAACAGTGCCGGGATGACAGGTGCCCTCTCTGGGAATGGTGGATCTAATGTAAACTTGCCAGTATCTAAACCAACCTCTTGGGCTGCTATTGCCAGCAAGCCTGCAAAACCACAGCCTAAAATGAAAACAAAAACTGGACCTGTAATTGGAGGAGCTTTGCCTCCTCCCCCTATAAAGCATAATATGGACATAGGTACTTGGGACAATAAGGGTCCTGTGGCAAAAGTTCCTGCCCCCCAGCAGATACCTTCTCCTCAGTCTGTTCCACAGCCGCAGCAGCCAGTTGTTCAGCCTGTTCCAGCTCAGCCTCCTCCATTGACTCAGCCACAGTATCAGACCCCTCAGCAGCCGCCCCAAAATCGCTGGGTAGCTCCTCGCAACAGAAATGCAGCTTTTGGCCAAAGTGGAGGAACTGGGAATGACACCAACTCAGCTGGCAGTACCCAGCCCAACCCCGTTCCGAGTGGTGAGTCCCATCCTGTCCTTGAAAAACTGAAAGCTGCTCACAGCTATAACCCTAAAGATTTTGAATGGAACCTTAAAAATGGACGTGTGTTCATAATAAAGAGCTATTCTGAGGATGATATTCATCGTTCCATTAAGTATTCTATTTGGTGTAGTACAGAACATGGCAACAAACGCCTGGACAGCGCTTTTCGCTCCATGAACAGCAAGGGCCCCGTGTACTTGCTGTTCAGTGTCAATGGCAGTGGACACTTCTGTGGAGTAGCAGAGATGAAATCACCTGTGGACTATGGCACCAGTGCAGGTGTCTGGTCTCAGGACAAGTGGAAGGGGAAATTTGATGTCAAGTGGATCTTTGTGAAGGATGTGCCCAACAACCAACTGAGACACATCAGGCTGGAGAACAATGACAACAAACCCGTTACAAACTCCCGTGATACACAGGAGGTGCCCTTAGAAAAAGCAAAACAAGTGCTTAAAATTATTGCTACTTACAAGCACACGACCTCCATCTTTGATGACTTTTCTCATTATGAAAAGCGCCAGGAAGAGGAGGAGGTGGTGCGGAAGGTAAACTTATTAAAAAATTTATTTTATACACAGATATGGGGAAAATGAAATGTGAAGGCTGCTATGGTGGAAAAATGTAAGTAGGAATTCGAAATGTTTTTAATACATCTCAACTTGATGGTTTCTTGTGTGTTTAACAACACAAATCTGATGCGTATTTGTCTGTGGAAGTTTCACGAGTCAATGAGTTTCAAAGCAGAAAGCTAAGCAGTAATACAGGTAAAGGACTTTATGTCCAGTTTATTGGAGTTTTGATTTATTTTTTGTCCTTAAAATGGTTAATAGAAAATAGTTTCTGTTTCAGAATTGGGTTCTGCCAGTGATTGTCACTTAAGTTTTTTTGCCTTAAATTTGAGGTGTTTTAGCACTGTTTGACTGGAACTGGGCTATCGAAATTGATACCTGTATTGGTATTTGAAATTTGTACATCACCTTTAAGAATAAGCAACCTGATTTTGTTTATTCAGTTTATTTCTCTGGAAAAGAAAGAGTTACATAATATTGCTGGAATAGTGCTAGAAAGAGTGCATTTATGCTGCTGAAGTCACATGTATTATTTGGATAAATAAAGGTTTTCAGTTCCCAGGTTTAATCTGTCTACTAATTTTTGAAGTTTTGAGTGAAGATGTAGTGAGAGAAGTCTGGGCAGTAACTGGGAGAGTGTAGTAAAAATTTCCATACACTTTCATGGCTCTAAGTCTTATCACAAGGGATCTCTGTCCCTCTCCATACCACAACCTCAGTTTCAAGAATGCCTTTCTCTAATTAGGCAGTCTGGAAGTAATAACCTGACAAAATAATAGGTGTCAGGATATGTAGTTGCTACTGAAGTAACACTTAACTTGGTGTTGATAGTGTTTCCTAGACCTTTTTTGTGTAGCATTGCAAATACAGCATTTGTTTGACAGGCTGGTTTAATTTAGCGTAGCTCACACTTGTTTTGAGATGTTTTTAAAGCAAAGACTTAATGCGTGTTTCTGCAGCTTAAATTTTAAAATTGCCATTTTAAAGTTTTTATTGCCATTTAAAAGTGTAGATAAAATTGCTTTAAAGTGTCTTCATAGAATGTACTGTTAAATTATGTGAGAAAAGGAGTTCAGTGTCTTTAAAACTTCGTGGCTGAACTTTCCCTGGTCACGATAGATGTGCACAGCTGACCTCAGCACAGCAGGGAAGGATAGCTTAAAACTGGAAGTTTTTCTTGTGTACTCCCTGTGGGGTTCCACAAGGTAAAACCTAAAGTCCTTTACTTGAACACTTCATTCCTTCAGTAGATAATTAGCAATTCAATATTTAATGCAACCTGTATCTTGGAGAGGTGTTCCCTTGTGTAGGACAAAATCTTGATAAAGTGAGGCAGCCTAGGTCCCTCTGTCCAGTTTTTGTGGTGTACGGGGGTGTGATTGTTCTGGTTTTTTAATTCTGTCTGCCTGTGCTCTGCTGCCAAGGCTGGAGGGGAGAACTGTGGGTGTTTAAGGAGTGAGAGCACAGGGAAAGCGATAACAGATCTGCTCTTGCACAGATAACTCACTGGCCTGAGGAGGATCCTAATGGTGGCACAAACACCAGAATTCCTGTGCTTTGTAGGATCTCAGAGGGCTGGTGTTCAACTACTGAGCTGATCTCATTTTGGGTTGATTTAATAAACACAACTAATTTCCACTATCTGCTAAAAAATATTCTTACCCAGGCCACTGCTTTATTTATAACAGGATCGGTTTTTCAAAATAATGCATTTTCCTTCCTCATTTAAAATGGAGGCTCTGGTTTGTATTACACATTCACAAAATAAGCTATGAAGTCTAGTTTAATATTTCTTAGATTCCTCTGAATAGCTTAGAAAATGGGACACCAAAGTATCCCGAGGAAGGTAATAGTGCCAGAGAGGTAAAGCAGAGTAGTAATGAAGGAATGAAAAATAAGATGCTGCTTGTCAGGTTGCACTCTATAAAACTTTTCTGGAAAGTCACTATTTTTCCCCTTCATTGACAAAATGAATTTTAGAACTCCAGCTGATTACTAGAAGAGTTTGGTTTTTTACAGGATATACACACATTTAAAGTTCTTATTGTTAAGAAGTTTGTGCTGTTGAAGTTCAAACCTTCCTGTTAACAAAGTTAATCTTCCTATGACAGTAATTTTTGAAGAATCTTGTAGTCAGTTAAACTATCTTACGACCTAATTGACATTTTCAGATAGTTGTTTGTATATGTGCCATCTTAACTGGTTTTCACATTGCTGGCTTTAACTCATTATACTCTTGTTTAGCTTTGAAAGTGTTGAAATTTTGTGCTTCCATTTCACTGCTATTGTGATTACAAGAACAAAATTCTTAAAAAGCTGTACAAGGAGAGCTTGAATGATACAATTTCATTTATACACAAATACTTAGTAGAGAATGATAATGTAATCTGTGCAGGGCATGCCACTGGCCTTTCAGCTCTTTAGATGGTTCCGGTTTGTTGCTAACCAGCATTTCCATGGCTGCTGTGCAGATCCAGCTCCAGCGTGTGCTGCTGAGTTTAACTGATGTTGGAGCCTCTGTGTCAGTGCCAAATCATCCAATGAGGTTTTGGCAGGTATAATGCTGGATGAAATTCATTCAACTGCCAAAGATTCATCACTGTTGCAGCATTGCTGAAAGAAGGTATCCCTCCAGAACTGAGAGAGGATTTGGTCGTGCTGGGATACAAGTCCAGCTTTTGATTTGCCACGCTGAAATACTTAAGCCCAGTCTGGTAACCCAGAACATGGGAGGGAAGTAATAGAAGCGTATTGGGGTCTGGTATGAAATAGCAAAACAGTGAATGGCATGAATTCTCACCTGACCCTCATAGCCTTTTTCAGTCAGTTCCAGAGCTGCTACAGTGCCCACAAAGAGCTACTTCTGTCATCAAAGCTCATGCTCTGAAAACTGTAAGAAAGTTGTGACATGTGAGAGAGCTTCTTTTAAAAGAAAATAGACTATACTGTGGCATTAGTTATTAATATTTCCTAAAGCATGCCCTCAGAGTCTTAACAAAGTTGTCTTCCAAAGTTTAAAAGCTTGTAAAGACACGAAACTTGTTGCAGATCTTGGTACTTCACAGGTGACAGATGAGCTGTCAGCAGCTCGTGCTCCCAGATCTGCACCCAAAGCAGATGGTCCCAGTTCCTGTACTGGGCTGCTGTGCTGTCACCTCTGATCCAAGCAATGCACTCAGCTCTTCCGAGGTCTACACCTTGGTGTTGTGTTGGCAGAGCTGCACAGCCTCAGAAAGCTCCTGAATCACCAGGATTACCAGTTCTGCTTTAGGTGATTAAATACTGGAAAATGTTGGCTGGTGCATGTTGGCACCTGGAAATACTCATTTTCTCCTAGCACTGTGTGATTCCTTTCAGTGATGAGCTTTCTGTGAACACACTCACAGAACTTTAAAGGATGGAATATTGTCCTTCCTCCAAAACTCTAGTTAAAAAACATATTTTAAGAGTAGTACCGTGTTCCTGAGATAAAGAAAACATGTATATTTTTGTGTTTGAATGTAAATGCTTTGATCCCACTGACTTTCACAAAGTTTAGTAGGAAAGTGGAAGCTACTTTAGCCTGGGGTGAAGAGAAAAGAAGTTTGACAGGGATGAGTGTCTCCAAGACGGAAATCTCTGCAAATATTGTGGAAACCCATTTTCCCTGTGTCTGAAGACCACACAGATTAGTGTCATGAAGGAGAAGTGTGCAGCTGGAGCTCTCCTGTGAGACATCAAGAGTGTTGCACTGGAGAAGAGAAACTGAAGGCTCCGGATCCTCAGAACCCAGAATGAGCACAGCTTTGTTAGTTGCTTACAAAACTGTTTGTTCTTGCTTGCAGTAGTGCTAAGTAGCTGTAAGGAAGAGAATTTGAGAGTTAGAGCTTCTAAAAAGCAGCCATGCTCGAGAGCACGAAGAATTGCTGCATCAGTTTATGTGGTTTCAGACATTTGTAAAGAGGAAGACTCAGATTAGCCCCCAAGAAAGAAAGCAAAAAGCAAGGTAGGAGGAACTGCTTGGGAACTTGCTCAGTAAAGAGCACTTTTTACTGAATTACAGAGTCTGAGCTGAGTTTCTGAATGCCATGAACACTTCAGGTGGAGGTCTCGGGTGCTAGCCTGCCTCTGCTTATGTGGGGCTAGTCCATGAGAATAAAACCTTGCATTTCTAAAGAAAGTGGAATTAGGAAGGTCAGGGGATGACTACACAGAAAACTACAAATAAGTTACATGAGGTGGCAATGGGACAGAATCAGCTCATGAACATGGTAGGGCAGTAAAGGGGATGTTGGAAAGGGAAATTGGAAATAGGGTGAAACAATTACTTCTTTTGGAAGCCTGAAAATGGAGTTGAAATGATTCAGTTCTAGATACTTTCTAACCACCTTTTGTTTGAAATGTCAGGCAGACATAAGCTCTTTTTATCAAGAACAACACCTAATGTTCTGACACTCTGCCGTTAAGAAATGGCTTTCACTGATAATTCATCATAGTCAAGAGTTAAAAGACAGGAGGAATATAGATTTTTATAATAAATTCTACAACTTTACACAGCCTGTTTTGTTGATTTGGTAAAACAACTTTGCTATCTCTTCTGTCTTAAATCATAGATTAAGAATTCATTCTGGACTTCATTGACTTAATTTTATTATGAAAATTGAAATATTAATATTCTGCCTGGAGGCAGAAATCAATATATTCAGTTTTTTAAAATCTCTTCTGGTTTTTATGCTGTGACCAGCTGAAGCAACAAGTGCAGTCTGTTACATTTATAATGGTTGGTATATTTGCAAATAAGCTTTACATCACAGCAGAAACAATTCTGAGTTGAACTTTATATACAATGAGTCCACAAAACAGAATCTGAAGGAGTTGGTTCAGGAGTTGGCTCTTGGTGGTGCTTGGTCTAGTTCACAATTTCCTTGCTTGGAATAGGATTTGGTGCCATATAGGTGCGTTTAAGTACAGAGTTGAATCTTTCCCTGCCGGTTCTGCACTGTAAACAGCAAAAATGGGAAGGCTGAGCCCTTTCTGTTCAGTGTGCAATGGTGCCTTAGCTGGAGGATGCACAGGACTGAGGACACAGCAGCCTGGTTTTGTCCTGCTGTTCTTGCAGGTTCTGCACTTGGGGGGCTCCTGAAACAGAGTAAACAAGTGCTCTGTTCTGTTGGGGCACTGCTCAGGGTGTCTGTGGGAGCCCTGTGCTTCTGGGAGAGCTCAGGGTCACTGACATGAAGCTCACCTGCAGGCAGCTCCCTGTAGGGCTGTACCCTTTGGGTGACTTTTATCTGGTTGCAGTATTTGTGATTAGCAGAAACTCTGGGAAAAGGCTCAAAGACCCTCCCAGCTGCTGTGCTGGAGCACTTTGGGGCACCCTTGGGTGTTCAGTCCAGCTGTGCTGGGTTTTATCAGACTTACGTAGAAGCACAAAACTCTTCTTCTACCTAATATTTTTTTTTTCCCTTACCCTCAAATATTTCCCAGTGCTTCCCAGAATAGTTGAACAGAGAAGAAGAATTAGGGACAGAATTTCTCAACAGCTCAGATCCCTGCTTTTACTGAATGTGATGAAACTCCAAAGTCATTTTAGTGCTTCAAAATTAGACCAGTTCTGTGGAGTTCACTAATCTGCCATCTGCTTTCTGCTTGTGTATTGGTTGTGCTACTACTGCAGTAGCTGAAATAATCCAGAAAATAGAATATTGCAGGTCCTGTTTCTCCTCAGGAGTGTTGATATTTCTTGCCTTTCTCTCTCTGTGACCTTCAGCTGCTGTTGGTTTGAAGTGACTGCAGGTTTTCGTCCAGATGTTCCACTAGAGGCTGCACTTAAAAACATTAAGTTATCAAGTCCTTGGGTTTGTTGGGTATGAACAATATATTTATAAAATGTAGCAGCATTGTTTAAAGTGTATAATTATCTGGGAGCACATTAGTGCTGTTAAACTACTAAAAGCTCTTTGCTTGTTCCTTTGACTAAAATCTTAACTTTTTTCTCTTTGCAGGAACGTCAGAATCGAAACAAACAATAAGAATAAACATATACAGTTTGGTATATATACTAGAACTGATATTAAATTCGACTATGAGAAACAAAATTAAGTATAACTGGTGCTGTATCCTGGCATCAGGACAAACTAAAGCTTTCAGCTCCAATATATCTTCTCGTGCAGGGGAAATTAAGTTGTTGCATCTTTAAGTACATTGTAGTTTATTTTTGCCCAAGTGGATCTGCATTAATTTGTATCTTTTTTCTATGTAAAATTCTGTAGAAATCATTAATAAAGGTGTGTCTGTTTTTATTTTTTTAAGTTGGTAAACAGTTGTATTAACCTAATGTGGACCTATACATGAGCATACTAAAGTGTCAGTGCTTCCCAAAGACTTTATTTTGGCACAAAATATGTTCCTAGCCAGATATAGAGATTATGGAGAATACATGACAAATCTTCCTTTATCCTCCTCCCAACCCCTTTTTCTTCATGGCAGAAGTAAGAAACCATGCATTGATTTTTTTTTTTTTTTTTTGGTCATTTAAAAAAAAAAACCTCCTAAGATACTGCACTTCAGAATTTTGAAATGAAAAAAACCCCTAAATTTCTGATCACTTTGTGCAGCTGCTCTGCCTCTTTATTTATCTGTACAATTACTCTTTTAAAACTGCTGATGCGCCATGTTGGTCTGTCTAGTAGAAAATCAAATTGTCAGTGGAATTGTTTCTCTGGAAAATATTTCCCTTTCACATTCTGTTAACCAGTGCTTCAGTGTGCATCTGTTACTCCATATCCTGCCGAGGGTGAGCGAGACGCTTTCTCTCAGCCATAATTCTGCTTTACGGTTTTTGTAGCTTAATTAAATAATAATGTGATGCTATCGACATTGCAGGGGTTTTAAACAATGTGTTTAAACCTGTTTCAGCTTTCAGGTGTTATTAGTTAATTGCAGATCATTTTTAATCCTTCCCTTCATTACTCTCTCCCAACCCCCCCAGATCCTAATGCCATTTAAAGTTTTTATACCAATAATGCTGAGCTTTAACGTAGGAACTAATAGTACGGATAATATGATGGATTATGCCTCAGATGTTTAAAATTGACAGTGTGTATGTCTAATTTTTTTTTTTCTGTTGGATGAGTAAAAAAACCTGTTTTAAGAAATTGAATTTGCTGTCATGTTTTTGTGGAGTGAGGGGACCGTCGGAGAACCTGTCACCAACTGGAGTTCCAGTTAAGCATGGAAATGGTGCTCATGTCCGCTGCTCTAGCACACTGAATCTGCACGTGTTTATTGTAGAGGATCTTTTACTATATTAGAAAGCAAGTATCTTCTGAATACTATTTACTCCAAAAGGACCTCCAATTTAAATAAAGTTTAATCTGTATCATTTAGACTTGTATTTAGAACGTATAACTCTGTCTCTGGACTGTTACTGCCTGTAAGGAGTAATGGACAGCATCAGATTAACTTTTTCCTCTAGGAGAATACAAGCCTTAATAAACAATACATATTTAGCAAGCTTGATGTCATTTTCATTTTTTCCCTACATTCAGTTGTCTTCCTCTGTTCCAGTCACCCTTTATGCTGACTCATCAACTAAATCTAACTTGAGAAGTGGTTTGATTGAATAACTCAGATGTTTGCTCTCAGCACACCTGAAGGGTGCAGAAGGGTTTCACAGGACTCTGCCGAGGACATTGAAGCTGCTTTGACTATTTCCATTCCTCAGAGCACCTGCATCCCCGTGCAGTGGCTGTCACTTGTGCTTCCCTTTCTCCTTGTACGGTAGAGAAGCTGAAGAGAGGAGTGGAAGTTGTGCTGTATCCTTCAGGAGGCAGCAGCACAGCCTTGCCTCACCAGGGTGGGAAAAGAACTTCCCAAATCCAGTAAAGCTCTGACCAGTTTCTTTCCCAGCACTTGGCTGTGTTTCCCAGCTTTAACTGTAGTAATTTGCCTTGATATCTTTTTTTAACTGACTGATTGAAGCAATTCTGCATTTTATAAACATTGTCATCCAATAAAAGCGCCTGCTGTTAGTCTCAGTTGTTACGTCAGAACGCTTCCACTGGTGAGTCCAGAGCCAAAAATTCTGCTCCATCTGGACCCTCAAGATAAAAGTTAGTTACACAACTTTAGTACTTTTTTTTTTTTAAATCTAAACGGTCTCTGCTGTGATACAGACTTCAGGTAAATATTTTCTAAAAAAACTAAACACAAAAATTAAAAATGATTGGGAGCCTTCAGCTGAAACTGGTTTGACTGTACTAAAGTGATGCTGTGTTTCAGCTGTCTGGCTTTGTGGGCAGCAGAAAACAGCTTCAGCCTGAAGAGATTTCTTACTGATACTGCAGAGTTGTACAGCCCTGTCAGAGAGGTGGGAGAAGATTTAACAGTGGGTAAAATAATCCTGTTCATCACTACCACGTTGGGTGCTCAGATAACTGCAGTGCTGGCTGCTGGTCCTTCTGATTTTCAATCCCCTGCCACTGCAATTCCAAGGGATGACTCACTTTTTGTGTTTCACAGAGTTCACATTTCACTGTGAGGGGGAAGAAACATTCTTCCAGTGTCTCTTGAAGAATAACTTCATGTCACAAGTCTTGCTTATTCTTTATTTAATCCAAGTCATGGTTCTAAAGGAATGTTGCTGTGTGTTTTTGGAATTGGTGCTTAAATTCGCACCTTAAATGAGTTGCTTTGCTTGATGTTTCTGGAGTTTGGGTGTGACAGTAATGCTGCTGCCTTTCACTTTTAAGCCAAATGGAGCTGGTCGCACCAAATGCTGATTAAAAAGTTACTTCTCTGGTGCAATTACTGCTTGGTGATGGCAGCCCATTGCACTGCTCTGGAGCTGTGAACTTATATCATGAGGGGAAAAAACCTATTTGTTTGCAGGTAGTCACACCAAAAGTAATAGAACTGAATAATTAAATCTTCATGGACATTATAATTGTTGCTGGGAGTGAGTTGAGCTTGTAGAACAAACTATGAAGTTAAACCTGCACTGAGATGTGAGGGCAGAAACAAGCAGACATAAATTCAAGATTATTTCTCTTCCATAACACATTGTGCTCATAAGGCCAGACTGATTTTTTTACCTCACATTTTTGGGAGATGGAAATAGGGGATGTAAAGTTTTAAATTCTAGTTTTTTTTCTTTTTTTCACCCTTTACTGTTTATGTTGAAAGATGTGAGATGATGTGTTTATATTCAAAGATGTTTCTTCACAAAATACTTGATATTTCTTTGGAGAACTTAAAGGTATTTTTGAATTTACTCAAAGGGTATTAGTGAGATCTCAGTAAAAAAGGAAGTATTTATTTCCAAGAATTAGACTGACCACGGTGCACTACAGAGCAGGGGTAAGTGGTTTGCTTTTCCTCTTTAGTAATGGGGTTTTATTTGTCCAGAGAAGATGGAAATTTCAGTAAATGTGTCCATAAAAAAAACTTGTAGGCAGAGATAGTGCAAAACTATCAAAGCAAACTAACTGATGTAACATTACTGCCCTTTTCTGGTTTCTGCACCTATTGAGAAAAGTAGCTGAGAGGAGTAAGGGAAGTTTAATTAAAATAGCGGAAAATGCAAAACGAAGCACAAACAGCTGATGGAGGGAAGTGTGTTTTGATGTAATGCTCCTTTTCCTGGTCTCTCAGCTACTTTGAATTCTTTATGTTGAACAATCTGTTTCCCTTGGAAAAAGCTCTGGCTCTTGCTGACGACGGTGCTCAGCATCTGCTCATTTCAGGAGAAAGCTGTTCGCTATTTTTGGGAAAGTGCAGGTTTTTAACTGGAATTTGTGATCCTGCCCAAGAACAGAGCGAGTGTAGCTGTGGCTGGGGCTGTGATCACTGCCTTGGCTGTAGCCTGCCTTGTCCACAGCTCCTTTGAGAAGGAACAGCTCTTGTTCAGCCTATTTTTAGAATTAAGGGAGTTGAGTCAGAATGTTGAAATGACTTAATTGGGGTGTGACTTGGCAGAGGGAGATTGTGGATTTCACAAGAAACATGGTTCAGCCCAATGGACTGTTCCGTAGCTGACATCATTCCCACGGTGCAACTTCCCAGTTCACATCTCTTGGTGCTTGGACCTTATGTGAGGGTGAAGGGAATTGTCTTGCGTATGAATGTTGTCAATTTCGCAGCTTTCCTGTCTTCAGAAAGCTTATGTTGATTGAAAAAAGCTTTCAAATTGCCTACTGCAGATGCAGCGCTGCATTGCACGTGCAGTGGGATGGCAGCCGGTGATGGTTCTCATTTCCCTGCCAGAGCATAAGCAGGGCAGGGCTTTAGCAATTCCAAGAACAGCTTTTGTTCCCTGGTACAATATGGGATTAATTTCCTTGTTTTATGTAGGATCATTATTTCAGGGCACCTTTGTAATCCCTTGGGAAATGCTACACAGAAGAGTGCTGACTTGTGTCTCCTCCTTTTGCTTCCTGTAGCATCCCTGATCTCCCTTTTGTTCACGTCCTGAGGTGAGTTTCTGCCAGTACGAGCAAGACCTTGGAGATGTGCTTTCTTCAACATGCAGGACTTTATGGAACTGGCATCAACACTGTCTTTTACTGAATCTCCTTCAATTTGGAGAGCGTAGGAGGTTTTATGCCATCTGTCTGTTTATAAGTTATTCAAGAAATTATTTTTACCTGGGATGTTACCATGACAACAGACAGACAGTAAAGTCTTCACCAAATGCATTTCTAATGTCCAACTGCTGCTAAATCAGTAGGATCTGGTGTTTTGCTGTGGTTTCAATAATGAAGACAGTGGGAAAGAGGTGTAAATACTTGTTTTACCAAATATACATTCTCCAGGTATTTTTAGATTATTAATGCAGTGCCTTGGGCAGTTATACATATTGCAAGCAACGTCCTTAAATGTTTTTCCCCCTCACCATCTGGGTGTGAGAATAGGAAGAAAATAAATTTTATCAGTAAAGGATACATTGATTTATACAGATATTATTAAGGAGCTTTTTTCATTATTTATATCTACTTTGATTTCTGTGCTCTGCAGATTGTAACTGGAGCAATTTGATTATTGATAATGTCTAAGTCTCTACAATAGTTCAGCATGTCCCTGGAAGTTGAGAGCTGCAAACCCTCCTGAGTTAGAAACCACTGATGTAGTAGGAACTGTTCCTCCTGCTGCTGCTCTCTTGTGACAACACATTTCAGCTGAAAGCACTTGATGGCAGAGAAATGGAATGTTCAGGTTCTTGCAGCTGAAGGCACTTTGCTGAAATAGTATTTAGTCAGTTCTGGTGAAACTTTAGGGAGGTAGGAGTCGTTAGGCTGAGAAGCAGCAAATCAGATCATTGTCTGCACCTGGAGGGAGAGTCACTTTCTAATTCAAGATTGCACATGCTCTGTAGTGGGTCCAGATTTACCAAGGTTGGAGTTAAACTTCCTGGTGGTGTTGCTTCTTCTTCACCCCCTTTGTGGATAATCAGCCCATTCAGGAAACAATGGATTTTGGAAGGTCTGGGGATTTATGGAGACTCTTCAGCTTTCTTAGTCCATTGGTGGGTATGAAAATCCTTTTCTAATCTAAATCTGTTCTATACAAGTTTGTAAAATATCAACAGTGTATATTTATGTGAGTGAAAATAGTCTGATTTGTAGGGGGAAGGACTCCTCAGGGGTCTGCAAAAAGCTCCTGCTTGTAACATCAAGAACTGTCAGCAGAGGCTTTTGGCCACTTGTAAAAAAGCTGATTATGCAGAGCCCTTGAAAACACTTTGGTGGAAGGACAGGGTGCTTTGATGTTTTGGTCTGTATTTCATAAATGCATCGGTGACATTTGTTACCTGGCATGAAAATTCACATTCGTTAAGTGCAACTATCTGTAAGCTTTCTAGACCTCTATTCCAATCTTGAACTCATGCAAAGCCTCTCTAAAAGGTGCTCTGAGATACACGAAAGCTGAGATCCTTCCCAGTTCTGCTGCTCAGGATTGGGCTTGGACAAAGCCTGGAAGGTGGGTGCAGCGTAGGACTGATAACAAAACTGTGCCATTGCAGAGGATTTTTGAGCTGTTCTGTTTAAAGACTGCAGGTTTAATCTTTAAAAGAGCTATTTTCTATTTTCCCACAGGTGCTCTAAGGTAGAGCAGGGACTGGAGTAGGAGCCAAAAAGGCCGAGCAGGGAGGCTGTTGGGAGGTGTCAGGAAGGAGCAGTTACTGGTAAGGACCCCATTTCTGGGACAATATCAAATTCTGAGGTACCAAAGCAGGTTTTATGTCTCAAGCCACTGGCAAGTTGTTGAGATTTCTGTCATATTTTATCCTTTTCAGTCCCCACACTGGGTCACTTTGAGATCTCCCTTTGAGTCAAAACACTCAGTTATAGTGTACTGAAATTGAACTGTTGGCAGCAGCTGGATGGTCAGACGCTTAATCACACCAAGTTCAGTGTTGTTATGCCCCGGTTTTTGTATGTAGTACCTGCTTAACCGAGCTAGCTCATTTCACAGTGTTCAGGGATTTGTGCTTTTTTTCCACTAATGCTAGATCGGCCACCAGAAGTTTGGAACAAAAGAGCCACTTAAGGAGGTGTAGCTGTGTGTTGTATCACTGGTGTGCAGCATTTCAAAAATGAAAGCAAGGGAGACTGCTCTGTGTCCTCCAGCTTTATATATTTGACCTCTGTAAAAGAGAAATTACAACTAAAACATTCTAACTGCAGTAATTCCTTGTTTGCTCTGACAATGAACAAGAATTCCTAGTTTTAACCTGTTAGTCTCTTAAAGAACAATCTTTCAGTGTGCCTCGGCCAAATGCTTGATTTGCAGAACTTGACAGCTCGTTCATTCACTCAGCAGCAGCACCAAGGTTAGAAGCACGGTGGGGTTTTTTGGTCCAAAAGCTTTGTCTTTCTAAAAATGCCACTTCAGAATGAGGGAGTCGTGGTCAGAGAGCTGGGAGAAGAAATAAAGAGCAATTTCTATCAATTGGGAGCAAAGGCAACTCCAAAAGATTTCCTGATGCTCAGCAAAGAGCAACACTAATGAGCCCCCATGGGAAATGTAATCTCCCCGTAGTGAGTAAAATAGTAGGTGGGGAAGAGGAGTAATTTTATGAGCCAGGTATAATTTCAGATTTTTTCCTGAACTTACTGACCTTGCTGAGGATGGGAAAACACTGCAAGTTGCTAATTCAGTTATTTCAAAGAACATGATAGCGGAAGATGAAAAGGGGGGTATTAATAAAAGAGCAGCAGACAGGGTGATCTTTAGACAGATTTTTAAAAATTATTAATCCATTAGAGTTTATTTTAAATAATAAATACAAGCAAGGATGTGAACCTGCAGATCACAAATTGCACAGAGGTTCCTCCTGTTAAATTCCAAAAGCCTCCTGGTGGAATGAGGGTGGGGTTGTGAGGCACAACCATCCTCAGAAACATATTCAAAATTGTCATCTGCTCTGGCGGCTGTGACCTGTGTTGGGACTCCAGAGAACACTCAGCCCCTTTCCCTCTCACCTCCTCCTGATGGGCTGATGTTCCACAAATCGAGTGGCTCATTTGAGGTGATGAAGAGGGTGAGTAAAACCATCCCAGGCGTTTGTGAAGCTGTGCTTTTGTGCTTTTCTGTCGGTGACCAGATGCAGTTTTTCGCTCAGAAATACTCGGAGCACGGAGGTCATTAGCAGTCAAAAGCCTGTAGAAAGCCTGTTCTACAAGTGGAGCACGAGAGAGCCCTGCTCGGTTCTGCGGGGCGAGCAGGAAGGCACAGAGGGGGCCAGGGAAGAGAAACCTGAGCAGGGGGAAGGTGGCAAATGTGAAAGCAACCCTGAGATTTTTGTTCTTATTTGTTTTTTAAAGTGTGAGGGCATGGTTATGTTAGAGATAAAGGGAAAGACAGGAGGAGGGGAGGGAAAACAAGTGGTGCACAGTATGTGCTGTCATCAGCTTCCCCGGCACACCTGCAGTGAGAAGCCCACATGGGCTTTCCTGAGAGGCTTGTGGCTGCTGCAGCATCCCTCAGTTGTTGCTCATAAAGCAATAAAGGTGGTGTTTGAATTATTCCCGGGATCCCAGCTGTGCCATTAGTCAGTCTGGTGAGGTTTGTCCAGAGGCACAAAGCATCTCTAGCCGGTGACTGCAGCAAGCATTCGGTGTGTTTGAAAGATTGGTTACAGGAGCCTTCACATCACAGAGAAAAGGAGGTTTATAGGCAGTACCTCTCTGACACCTCTGCCCACAGGAAATGTTGTACAGGCTCAGAGTCCTGGATAGTTAAAATGGATTTTCTTTGTGAGCTAATGTCATGATTTCCAATGCAGTTACTTGTGCAGCTTTCTCTGACTTCATTCTCCAAGGCACTTTTCATCCTCAGTAGAATGAGAGCGTTCTGCATGTAATAAGCCATTAGTTTCTCAAAGAAATCACACTCTGGAATAAACACTGGGATTTTTCTGCTGTGTAATAGCTTTATGTATATCAGTGTGTGTATTACATTTATGTACACACATACATGTATTTGCTTCCAAGAGGAGACGTGCACGGACAAATAGTGATGGCTTTTTCTTCACACAAATGGGAAGGTGGTAACTATCACTCTGTGTCTGAGCTGAAGGGAATTGGCACAGCCCCAGATACTGCTGATTTCCACTAGCTGGCAATCTCACTGTGCTTTTTATAAGAATGCATTAAAGGTATTAATGATGCTAACAAAGAGGAAAGTGGGATGATTAACAAAGAAATGAAATAGCAGAGGAGGGAGGAGGTCTGGAAGGCTCAGTGTACATCAGAGACTCTTCTCAGAGATGCAAACCAGGGTAAGCAACCCCTTTTTCACAGCTTTTGTCAGACAGTTGGTCTGGTGTGATGCCTGCCCGGTTGCCCATGCTGTAAAAGCACATCCCACGCTGGGTGGTTCCAGCTCAACAAAGGGATTCTGAGAGGATGGGTTCTCCTTCCTGCCAGAACTTGCCAATAAATAAAGCAATGGGTTTGGGAAGCTCTGCAATTCTTTTACAGTGTAAAAGTGCTGGTAAGATAACGATTTTATTCAGGGTTACCTTTTCTCTAGTAGCAACACTGGCTTTACAGCATGGGCTCTCTGTCCCAGAGCGCTGCTCCCCTCCCCATTACAATCCTGTCCATACTTTGTTTTTTAATTGAACTCTAACTATAAAACCCAAAATACCTTAATTCAGTGATTGGATCTACACCCCAGGCTGCACAGTTAGCACAGCTAGTGGAGGGTAAAGGATGAAAATTAGCAGAGCTGGAGGAAATGTAATAGTAAACTTCATGCCAAGAAGCCAACTGCAGAGATCCTGATCATCTCTGTGGTGCTGATTTGGTGTTGCTGCTGTAGTTAACAGCATTGCCATTTCAGTGGCCATCAGCAGAGTTCAGATGAGCCAAAGAGAGCTAGGCAGGGCATTGGCTCTTTCCATAGGTCCAACTGCATATTTAGGATGCCTTTGAATTAGTTTAAAGGTATAGGTGTATATGGATCACTCTGAGGTCATGTGATGTGGTTGGTAAATTGTTCCCAGAGTTCTTAAGACCTGTTGAATTGAGAAATAAATCCATGTGGAAATCACCAGGTTTGTGGTAAATCATAAGAGTGTGGTCACCCCTCACAGTGCTTTGCATCCTCCTCTGGCAAACAGGTTCCTTAAGCTGTGTGTGCTCTGCTACTCTCAGGTCAGGCTGGGTTTCTGTTCCCTGTGGGATGAGTGCTCCAGGAGCCAGGAATATTTTACCCTTTGTTTTCTTTTCCTGCGCTTATGCCATACTCAGCTCTGACTTCCAGATGTGACTCCCACAAGGTGGGAACCCCTCAGACTGGGGTCTTTGCAGGGATGTAGCTCCAGCTGAGAATCAGCCTGGCTTGTGAATAATACAACCAAGTACTGAATTCAAGGACTACAGCAAAAAACTCATCTTCGCTCCTGTCTTAGTCATGTTGGAGTATTCTCTTATGTGCCTGCTCTCAGTCCTGGGAATTGAGATGGTTTTTAGGTGCCATTCGCTTGGAATTTGTTTCCATGTGTGTCAGGTTATTGCACTGCAAGGCTCTCACCAAAGCTAAAGGGTACAAAATGAGGCCTTTCTGTTCCTCACCTGCCATTCCCATTTCTCTGCAGATTTGCAGAACGCAGGGAAGGATATGGGCAATGTGACTCCCGGTTGGCACCATCTGGCATAGCTCATGCTTGGCCTTCCAAGTATAGGATGTGATCACAGCCGTGCAACTGTTCCATCCCCACACTGATGGGGCCTGTGTGTGCTGCTGGCACAGTTTGCTCTGAAAGAAGTTCCTGATTTTGTTAAAAAAAAAAAAAAAAACAAAAAAAAAACACAAACAGAAAAAAACCCCAACAAGACAAAAAAAAAAACCAAAAGCAAAACAAAAAAAAAAAACCAAACCAACAAACACTGTTAGAGCAGAAAAAAAAAAAAAGCTGGAAAAAAAATAAAAAGCAGTGTTCCAGCAGCTCTGATNAAAAAAACCCAACCAAACAAACCTTGTAAAGGAAGAAAAAAAAAAAAAGCTGGAAAAAATATAAAAAGCAGTGTTCCAGCAGCTCTGATTAAAAAAAGAAAAAAAAGGAGAGAATTGTTTATTTGGGGTATGAGGGGTCATAGAATATGATGTTCAGCACTGAAATGCAGCCCCCTGCCCTAGGAAGCCCTGTCCTCCCTCGCTGCCTTTTGTTCTGCTCCAGACAAGCTGGCTGCACTGCTGCATTCCTGGAATCATTTCCTTCTGATACAGAAGGCTTCCATTAATACCTTCCTGCTTGCATCTTTGTTTCTGGGCAATTTCCAGAGCCCATCCACTTGTTCTGGGACTCCCCATCTCAGTCATTAGCTTCTTCAGCAAAGCCCTGTCCAGTGCACGCTGCACACCTAATTGTGCTGTGCTGTTCCCTCCCCTTTGGCTGCTGCAGCAGTTCCAGCCTCAAAGAGCTCCACCAGATTAACCACAACTGTTCCTTGCTGAAATCACCTTGGTCCCTATTACTCAAGCTGTGCTTTTGCATTTGATCTTTTAAATGCTTTGTAATGCTTACCCCACCTTTACGTGAAGCTAATTGGGATGTAACTTCCTACAGCACTTCCAGATCTTTTCCTGTAATGATGCCAAAAGCTTTTTCTGTCTCTGGGGCCTGCACCTGAGTTCAGCCGTGGAATGACAGGTTTCCAGTGGTAAGGCTTTCCATCAGGATTTGACAGTGTAGATGTCTGACTTTGTTTGGCTGTCACTTGCACTGGGAAAAGGGGGAGCCTTGGGTAGGGAGGGTTTGTGCTGCCAGCAGAATTTAGAGCAGAAAGCTGCCAGGCAGCCCAGGAAAACAGCCCCCTGTCCTCCTGCTTTCACTGGCCGGTTTGCAGTGCTGCTTTACTCCATCGCAGCTCCGCCTCCCTTCTCCCTGCTTTAATTTATTTGCAGACACTTGGGTGTCAGCTCCTCATGCCTTACGCTCCAAGCCTACAACTTTGCTGCCCCCGGATCTGGCATCCTTGTGCATTAACACTGCACAGCCTGTCCTGCTGCAGCACCCCGTGGGGTGTCTTTTATGAGGGTGCCACCCTACAAGTAACCCCTCTAAAATGGAAGTTGTCCATTTCCAAGCACATGATACAAGTCCTCTCTCTGGGAGCTGACGTACAAGCTCCTGACAAATTATCTCATGTGCACAAACCACCTCCTCTCCCTTGCTTCTGCCTTTTTCCTTTTTTTTTTTCCATCTGAATGCAAGAGATCTGACACATCATATTAGGTGATTTCTGTAGGTCTCATCTAAATACCACTCCTCCTTTGGAGATGCTGTTGGGGATAAGGTGGGCTAGGAGGCAGCTTCTTGTGTTGTGCAATAGCTAAAGCGAAGCTCAGCAGCTGCAAGCAAGCCTTTGATCGCTGCTTTGCACAAAACATGAAGCTCTCTGAATCAGCTGGCATTTCCATATGGGAAGGGATGCAAGCTTTGCTGGAACCAGGTGGGGGAAGGCTGGATGTTACCACCGTCATGTGAAGTGCTCCGGAGCATCCATTCTCCCTGGAGACTGGGTTAATTTAGGGGGGCAAGGCCGGGGAAGAGGAGATTTTTGTTGCCTCTGGGGATGGAGAAGGAGCATGTTCACGTGGATCTCAGCTGGGAAGCCTGTGGAAATGAGGGAAAGGAGGGAGAACTAGCTTTTAGGTGAAGATGGTAACCTTCTCCCATCCTTATGGGGAGAAAGGGCTTCAGACGGTCTGGTTTATCACAGTGGTCATTTGCAAACCAGCAGGAAAGGCTTTGCTCCTTGCACTCTCCCGGCCTTGCCATTTTAGACACGAGCTCTTGGCCGACACCCCGTGGAAGTGGCAGCCCTGGCATGCAGAACTGCTGCGTGTGAGAGACAGGACCGGGGCACGAGCAGATCGGCCGTGTCTGGAGGATCCAGACAGGGGCCGAGGGATGCAGGGAAGGAGCCGAGCACGCATCTTCTGACAGAGCAATCCAACGCCTGCTTTGCATCTTCATGGGCTGCCGCTTCCCGCAGCCTCTGCTGGGATGGAGAACGAGTGCCACCGTGTGCCCAGCAGCAGCCATGGCTCCCGCCCGGAGCACGGGGGTCCCTGCCCCTTCCCCAGCCGCCTCCTGCGCCCTGCAGAGGGGCCAGCAGCCCCGGGAGACAGGAGGGGTGGGTGCCAGGCTGCAGCGTGCCGGGCTTCCCGGCAGAGAGGGTTTCAGAGCTGAGTCAGAGTGGCAAAGCCAGTGGCAGACAAGGGCGGTGGGCTAAAATGCTGAGGGTGAAAGAATGTAGTGGAAGATCTCTTTTGGTTGTTTCCGTAGATGCCGGAGCAGAGGGGTGGCTCTGGCCTGGCAGGAAGCGGGACTGGCCTGGCAGGAGGAGGCAGAGTTGCCTCCTCAGTTCAGAATGAAATTTAATTCAAGCCACAGTCTTGAAACCAAATTCGTAGCTCAGGGCGTGTGTAGGTGCAGAATACTGAATCATTCATCGGCGGTTCGGTGACACAAACGCCGCCCGGGAGGGCCGGGGACTGTCAGCGGGAGCGCTCCCGCTCTGCCGCCCGGCCCTGGCACGGTGTCCCTGCTGTCCCCGCAGGAGAAGCGACACTGGTGCCATCCCGCGGTCACCTGGCCCTTTGCAGGAGGCACAGCGGCTTTGTCCCGCTTTTGTCTCCTCTGTTCTGCAGGAGCTGGTTCTGTCTCGGTTCTCCCTTTGTGCCAAAGGTGATAAAAGTTTAAAGAGGTGCTGCCTGCTCAGGCCGGGCAGCAGCTGGCGGTGGGGTTACTCAGAGGGTTATGAGAGCGGGCTGTGAAAGCGATCCCTGTGCGCTCCCAGTCCTAGAGCGGCTCCACAAACAGCACAGGACAGCTGATCTAAAGCACAGGCAGGCTCTGCAGGGAGGGAGGATGCTGTGCGGACGCTCCCTCATTTTCTGGTGGCAAAAGTCGGGCGGCCCAGGCTGGGAAAGCTGAGCTGCAGGTGAGGTGAATTGTCCTGACAGGCTGAAAAATCGCCTCTCCTCCTAAAAAATCTCCCCTCCCTTGAGGGTAGGCCATGGTTCAGGGTCCTTGAGCGAGTGCTTTGCATCCTTCCCTGTCTGACTTTGCAAGCCCCTGGACAGAGAGACAGCTGTATAACATACATATTTTGTGTATCTATATATATATTATAAATATGTATCTTCAGATGCACCTGTGTAAGATATATTTTATGATCCTACACACATCAGATTATCAATGTTTTCCTCTGTTTCTGCAAATGTACCCAGGAAGGTGTGCAGTCAATTGAAAGGAAGCTATTAGGAGGTGGCAGAAAATGGCAATCCCTCTGGGACATCACCTGAGGGTATTATACCTTGGTAATGCTCTCAATTGGTTTTGAGCTGGCTTGGGACAAACGGTGTGAGGAAGTAATCCCAAATAGGATTATTTTCATAGGACTGATGAAGATACATCCCATTTCTATTGTTTTAGAAAAAAATGATGCTTGATTTTGACCACTTCTGTTGCAATGCCTCAACCTTGTCTTTGTATGAGGACAGCAAGGCACTGCACTCTGTCATTGTCACTTGAGCAGTGGCACCTTTCTGGTCTCTGTGGAGACAGAGGTGAACCCTTTGGGTTTACGAAAAGACGTGAAGATGTGTGGAAGCTTTGCCATATTTTCAGGAGCAGTAGATGTGTGATGCCACTTTCTGCTTGTGGCAATTTCAGGCTGGAGGGACCAGTGCCACCTTGGGACTCCTGCTATGCGCTTCCCCTGGATCTTCCCTGGGCAGGAATTTCTCCTCCTTCCCAGGCTGTTCCAGTGCTTCTCTACCCTTTCCACCAGAAGGCTCTTTTCCTACCACCTGAATCATTCCTGCCGCAGGTTGGGCCTGTTCCTGCTTGCACAGCCATGGAAATTGTCTGGTTCCCTCTCCTTGCAGCAGCCTTTCATGCACTTCACTGTTAACCTTTCTTTCTTAGGTTTACCCACTCACGTCATCAAAAGTCAGGCCCCTGCCCAGGTGGGTTTCTCCTTATCCTATTGCCGAGTGGTGCCTGTATTTCTCAATGTAGCTCAAACCCAAGGCCTCTCTGGCACACACAGTGGGCTGAGGAGGCAGCTCCATCTGCCCCATGGTGATCTGGGAGAAGAGACACCTATTTTTTAACCTCTCCTTAATGACTGATGTCAGGACTTGTACAGGATGAGCCTGTCATGTGCAAATTCCTGAGCAGTTGTCATACGGACGTGGAGTGGAGACTGGTGCTTTGTGTACATCTACAAGGACGAGGTGCTTAGAGGGTGGAAGGTGATGCTTCCTTCTCACCCCAGCTTGGCTCCAGCTGTGCTTTTCCCTGTGGGGAGGAAACTGTGTCACTCTCCTGGGTGTGGGGGAACTGTACAGGAGAAATAAGATGATGATTTCTCCTTCGTGGTGAGTCTATCATAGAATGGCCTGATCCAGCCCCATTGTTGCTGCTCGTATTTTTCCCAAGGCTTTCCCATCAGGAAACTGGACTAAAGCTGTGACTGGCACAGGAGTATATCTGATCTTGGCTAAATTCTCCTTCTGAATGTCAAGGAAGTGGTGCCTGCAACTGGAGGTGACTTGGTGGCAGTGCTGTCCTTGCTGTGTGATTAATGGTGTTGCTCTGGGGGCTTTTTTCAGCTGAGCAGCTTGTGGGATGTGTGACTTCCTGGAGGACGTGCCTCCAGCTGAACCACAGCAGAGCTGAGCCTCTGAGCCAGCCAGGAATCGCTGCAGGATCACCACCAACCACGGCTAAGGAGCAGCACAGAAGTAGGACCATATCCTTGAGGGACCAGTGAATCCACACTGAGCAGCAAAGACGACGGAGAAGGCCGGGGAGAGCAGTTTATGGGCACATGGAGGTCTCTGTGCAATAACTCCCTGCTCCCTGGTGGCTGAGCCTTGACTTACCTAAAGAGGGGTCAGTGTAGGAGCAGGGAATGTGCAACATGAAACCACGGCCGGCTGCACTGCCAGCCTTCCCCGCTCTTTCCTGCCAGCCGCACTGATCCGGCTCCCGCTGCCTCCCGGGGTGTCACATTGGCGGGGAGGGCTCCTTGCAGCGCTGCGGCCCCAGAGCTTGGTGGGGTTTGTGTGACCCCCCAGCTCTGCACAGAGCAGGGATGGGCACAGCTGCTGCCAGGCACGCCGGAGCAATAGATGTGGTCGCACTGGCGGGGCTTTGTGTGAGGAAAGAGGTTTACATCTCAGTGACCAAATTTAATAAATCCCCTCTTGGCTAAGAAGGGAGCACAGAGAAAGCCCGAGGAAGAACATTTGGGAATTGAGGCAGTCCTGTTTGCTGAGGAGTCTGTACAACACCCTCCCTGGCAAACCTGGAAAGGGATCTGGTCCAGGATAAGCATCTGGCTTGCACCATCTTGGCACAACCGATCTTGATTCTCCATGCCAATCTGGGGACCAGGCGCAGTGTGGTCCATTGGGCCCCACACAGCCCCCACCAGTTACCTGCATTCCTTCAGAGCTGTCCTTGGCCTCTTGGTGGCCCCTGGAGGAAGCCAGCAGCTTTCCTGCTGCACTGCAGATTACCTTGGAGCGGCTTGCTCCCTTCTCTCAGTGTCAACTTTTATCAGGATCTGTCTCCCTGCACTTGGCTTCTTATTCCTCCCTCCCAGCTTTGCAAAGAACCACAGACTTGTTCAAGAGCAGAACTGCCCTGTGGCTGGAGATCTGCCCCCGCAGGGTTGCATGGAAGAGATCAGTGCTGTTCCCTTCCCCCAGCAGTGAATCCAGTCACTGCATAGCCCAACTTACATTGGGGGCAAATGAGGTCAAAATGTGTCCTGTGACATTGCAGCACACGATGGATGTGGGAGCAAGCAGGTCTCCGACATCTCAATACCTGTGCTGATCTATTGGGAAAGAGGGAGGGGGAAAATCCAGCTTCTTTTGAATCTTTCTGCCCCTAGAGCCCTCCTGATGAAGCTGGACCCTCCTGCACCTCGCAGCCTCTTGCCCGGTGAGCTGCTGCAGTTACACGGTACCCGGCCTTGCTGGAGCAACGCTCAGGATCAGGTCCAGGAGAGGGATGGGTGGCTGCACCGCTCGATGGAGCCCTGTGGGCATCGTGTGCTTCCTCACTCCTGTCTCCTGCCAGCTTTGGAGGCATGACCCGTCCACAACTGCTCGGTTGTGCAGCGCCTCTGCAGCAGAACAGCCTCAACACCACACTCCTCCACGGCCCGTGTCCTCTGCTTCTTCCCTTGCCCCGCTTCCCCCAGGAGCCCTGCCTGAAAGTCCCTGCTTTTCACAGGCCAGCTTGAAATCAAGTAATCCCACAAAGTACGGGAAGGTTTTCCTTTCCCCCCTCCTAAGCAAGGCGAGTGCTCTGCCACTGACATTTCCGCTGCAGACAAGGTCGTGTGTCCCACACGAGCACTGCGGGGATGGAGGATGGAGACATCCACGGCCTCGGATCCTTGGACAGACGCGATGCTGACAAAAGTGGAGCAGAGATGAAGCGGGGAGGGGGCGCAGAGAGTTGGGTGTATGCGGCTCAATCCGGCTCTATGGCTGTTTGCTGCCAAATAATCAAATCCTCCCTTGCCCAAGCACAGTCTTCAGGAAGCTCAAACTTAGGGCTCGGCATGTCTTTAGGAAGTTGAATACACGAGTCTTACAACAGAGATTTATTGAGGTCTAAAGCCTAGCCTAAGAAGCGGTGTGGGTTACTGCAGTCTCGCTGGAGACTGCAAAAGGGGATGTGTGCCACCTTGCAGGCTGCGGTGACAGGGCCGGAGGTGGCACAGGGGAGGCTGCAGTGCTGCAGCCCCTCACCTTGCCGGCCCTGCTTTTGGAAAAAAAGCAGGCTCATCGTTTAGTGCTGTGAATAGTTGAGTTGCAAAGGGGCTCAGAGGGGCAGGACAGGACCCTGGACCTGTCTTGCGGCTCCGCAGAGCAGCGGGAGCCACATGGCCGAGCCCCCACGTGGGGGAGGAGCATTGCAGGGGCAACGGCAAAAATAAAACCGAAAAAGACCTACTGAAAAAATGAAGCAAAAAGCGCCCCCCTTCCTAAAATCCTCCGGGGGGGTGTTTTTTCAGGGAGCTTCTGAACGGCATTGTGGAGGCTGAGAAGAGGGGGGTGTCCCTTTGCATGGGAGGGGGGTCCCTCGCTCTGCGCCGAGGGGCCGCTCGTCACCCCCCCGCCCACCCCCCGCTCCTCGGAGCGCTCCCTGCCCGCGGCCCCCCCACCTCTGCCCGCATTGTCCTGCCTCTCCTCCTGCCCTTTGTACGCCGGGAGCCCCCGCAAGCCCCGGCGGGGCCGGAGCGGGGCCTCCCCCCGCCTCCCCCCGTGCCCCCGTTAATGCGAGGAGACAGCTGCCCCGCCGGGCGCTGGCGCATTGTTACTCCTATTTGTCAAAAGGCCGAGGATGCTCCATAGATCGCTCCGTGGCTGTTGTTAAGTGTAATTAGAGGGTTTATGTCCCCAATTTCCATGAAAATGAAGCTGTGAGGCTCCTCTCTTGGCATTCACCGCGTGCCTTAATTGTATGGACATTAAATCAAGGTCCGCTGTGAACACGCAGAGAGGGGCTCGGGCTGTCCCCGCTCGGAGCAGGGCAGGCGGCGAGCGGGGCTTGCGGGGAGAGAGCCNTGCATTGTTACTCCTATTTGTCAAAAGGCCGAGGATGCTCCATAGATCGCTCCGTGGCTGTTGTTAAGTGTAATTAGAGGGTTTATGTCCCCAATTTCCATGAAAATGAAGCTGTGAGGCTCCTCTCTTGGCATTCACCGCGTGCCTTAATTGTATGGACATTAAATCAAGGTCCGCTGTGAACACGCAGAGAGGGGCTCGGGCTGTCCCCGCTCGGAGCAGGGCAGGCGGCGAGCGGGGCTTGCGGGGAGAGAGCCGGGGGGAGAGAAAGAGAGAGAGAGGCTGTCAGTGCAGGGTCCACCCCGCCGGGA
>VZTI01003113.1:327745-364666 GCA_013397865.1 Struthidea cinerea | reverse complement strand
AGGGGTGGTAGAGGGTGGTGGGGGGGGGGGGAGCGCTGCTGCTCGGCAGGCTGGCAGCAGGGTTTATTTCTCCTTTAAAACAAACCCGCCATCGGCTCTGCCCCTCGAAAGTTTACCATTAAATACCCTCACCAGCTCATCCCCCGCTTCTGCGGCCCTGCAGCCTTTTCCTGATCCCAGGCTTTAAAGGCAGGCTGGGTTTGGCTGCTATTTTACCAACACTTCCAGTGAGACATTTTGTCTTAAGCACAGCCCTTCCTTAATCTCTAATGCAGCATTTCTCCATCCCAGAAGAAAATAGTCAGATGATTCGTAAAGGGCCATTTTTTTTCCCCCTTTTTCGTTTCTTTCTTCTTCTCCTCCTCTGTCGCTCTCTGCCGTTTTAAACCTACCACCTACTGTTCCCCGAACAAAGAAATCCCAGAGACAAGCAACATGCCTCCACTTTCCTTCCATTTCCAAACCCCTGCTCCACCACGCATAGATGACCACATTACAAAAATATACAAGATTGAACCCCAAATCAACTGCGGCACAACAAACCGTGGAAAACGTGCGCTCAGTCCTGTCCTGGACAACGTGACACGCACACACACACAGACACCACACACGTGCTCACACACACACACACACACACACACACACATTGCAGAGCGCTCAAAAACACCCCAAAATCTCATCCCCCTCCTCATTTCTGCTGAATAAGTCAATAATAACCAGCCTTTGTCTGTCTGTTGCCACCGGGATGGGGCCCAGGCACCAGAGCAGTGCCGAGCGGCCGCTGCCCCATCGCCAGCCCGAGCATCGCCTCGGAGCTGACCCACAGCCTGGAGGAGAAAGCAAAATCTCTTAAAAATGAAGCCCAGATCTCTTTCAAATCTCAGACAAAGGTTTCGCGGGTTCTAGGCCTCTGGTTCCTGCCCCAGAAATCTCTCTGTGTAGGAAAGGCATCAACAGAGTTTGGTCCCTGCTATAATTTTAGACATTCTTCTACATTTTTTAATCTTTCTCAGAAAGCAATTCATTTTCTTAGAAAGTAATTACACTTACAAGAGGTTTGGGAATCAGATTTTTCTATCAAGTCTCCTCTCCCTCTTTTCTCTCTCTGTCTCCTTTTGGTCTTCTTAGCTGCTGCAGGGCTTTTTTAATTTTTTTTCCAGATCTGTAATAAAAAAAAAATAAATAACCCCCCTCCCTCCCCTCTTCCCCTGGAAATATACAATTTGCTGATTTGCAAAGCCTCTTCCTATGTGGAGGAAAGCTGCCTGCTCTCCCCACGACTCGCTTTCCTGGCCTCCCAGCTCCTTGAGAAAGGAGGAGGGCCTTGTGCATTACAATTCCATTCAATCTCATTCATTCTTGCCTCTTTCTAACGGTCTTTGGACAGCAAATCCACACCAACGGGGGGTCCGAGCCCCCTCCCCAGGCCCCCCCCAGCCTTAAACACACACAATAGCCGTCAGCTAACAGCACAGCAGCAACTTTGAAACATTCAAGCTTCTGAAGTGAAGAATGCCCGCAGCTCCCCAACCCCCACCCCACCACTTCTTCCTGGGCTTGACATTTAAAAAACATATAATGATCTTAATTTTAAAAAGGGGAAGGGGGGAAAAAAAAATCCTCACTTTGGGTCACACTTGGTTTCTCAGGGCAGGATTCTGGTGTCAAGAATTTCCTCGGCAGGAGAGGATTGCTCCATCACATAGCTAATTACCTGCTTCCCCTCTCGGGCTCCACGCTGCAGAAAGGCTTTTTTCTTCCTTCCCCCCCTTTCCCTAGAGATGTTTATTTGGTTGGATCAATCACCAGGACGGTTGCCAGCCTAATTTTTCCTGGTCACCTCGAGAAGGCACAGCCGAGGGCAGGGAGGGGCTGGGGGCGTGGGGGGGTCCTGGTTATTGTGTGCCTGTGGTGTGGATGCTGTGCTTGTGTGGGGTTGGGAGCGGGGTCTGACATCCCCCGGGCTCCCCCAAGCCTGGGAGTCACTCCTGTGCTGGTGTAATGGGGTGTGCAGCTCGTTCCCTGCGGAGGTGGCACAACTGGGGTGGGGGGCTCATCCTGGCAGGGACGGGGGACCCTCTACTGCCCCACCACGGGGGTGGTGTCTCCTACCTCTGCAGATGGGATGTGACCAATGAGCCACCATCTCCCTTCTAGAAATGTTGCCCCTGCCCTGCCCCTGCCAGCCTGGGCTGCGGAGCTCAGGCCTGGCCACTTTATCCCCATCTCCAGCCCCTGCTGGCTGCTGCACAGAGCCAGGGCCAGCCTTGGACACAGTTTCCCCACACCAACACCATCAGGGTTTGAAGCCTGTGTATTTCTCCCTTTTGCATTTTCTAAGAGAAGAGTGTTGTTTTTATCATCTCAACCTGATGATCACCCCCTTCTTCCCCAAGGAGCACCCCTGATCCCAGCAATGCTCCCCCAAGCTCCAGGACGTTGTCCCAGGGTGTATTTTTCCTGGGAATGGGGAGGAGAGAAGTCCCTGCATGAGACCCCACTGGGGTTCTCACTGAAACCCCGGTGGTTTTGGCTCAGGTCCTCAGTGGTGGTGGCAGGGGATCGCTGTGCTCGGCAGCGGCTGCGCTGGGTTTCCAGGCACTGCTGACTCTCCTGACCGAGGCTGCAGCCACTGTTCCCTCCCTGGTGGAGGGGACAGGCCAGGTGGTGCTCCTGTCCCTCAGGGCTCAGCCTGGCTCTGCTGGCACCCCTGACAATGGAGTTCCCTCAGAATGGGGAACAGGGCAGCACAGGGACCTCCTGGTTTGGTTTGGCTGCTGAAAGGGAAGGAGAAAGGGATGAGGGAAGGAAAAGGGAAGAGGAAGGGGAAGGGATGTGCAGCGGGGCAGGGCTCTGCGTCCCCGCTCACTCCCGCAGCGGGATTTTGCAGCAGCACAAGCATTAGCAGGAGGGGGAGGCCACAGCTTCGCTGCACATATTTGAGGGAAAAGTCCAGTCCTAGAGGCAGCCTGTGGCTACTGCAATTCTTTTAATACAATTAAAAATCAATGACACTCTGTGCACGCACACAAATAAACATCACCTCTCTGCATCCCTGCTTCCCTGCCCACCCCCTCTTGGAGCCGGTGGGGAAGGCATCTTCTCCAGAGCCTGTTCATTACTGCTCTACTTAGGTGGGGAATTGCTTAACTGGTCTTTCTCCAGTAAATCATATTAACTCCAAGCACAGCTATTTATAAAATGTTCCACAGCCCAAGAGTACGGCATCCAGATCACTCGAAGAAAATTAGGCGATTAGGCGTGCATAATCCAAGCCCAGTGCGTCTATGTACAAAGCCTCGCCAGCCGGGCTGCCTTCAGCTATTCACTGACATTAAAGAAATCACCGGGTTTATTGGAAGCCCAGCCCGGGCCTGAGTCCCAGCCAGGGACAGGGAAATAACCTTTTGCAGGGCAGAGCATTCCCAGATGGCTTCTGATGGCTGGGAAATGAAGCCCAACCTGAGAAAGTCTCCCCTCCCCAGCCCTGCTCCTTGCCTTCCTGCAGAAGGGCCCCTCCAGACATAGAAAATGCAGCACTCCAGGCTGAGTTTCTCCCCCCCTCCTCCTTTTGCGACCCATTAAACGTCTTCTATACGTTTCCTCTTCATCTTGTCAAGGCCAGTTGCTCTATGACTGCTGGTTTCCCAGGCAAATCACACCAATTTCTGAGTTGATGTTGAAGGTCCACATTGGCTCAGCAGGGGTCCCAGTGAAGCACTCATCCATGGAGCCGGAGGTCAGGCTCTGCCCTGCTTCGCCAGCTGAATTATTATGATTTTTTTTTAAAGTCGTGTTGTTCTTTGAACATTTACAGATCTGTTGGCGATGGGGATAACAACAATAACCAAAGGAAAGGCATCCTCGCTGCAGACGTGCTTCTGAGCCTTTCTGAGAGCGAGGATGCTGAGCGGGATGCAGCTCCTCCAGCTTTCTTTCAGCCTAAACTCCTCAAGCGAGAGCTTTTCAGGAGGAGGCTGATGGGGTGCAGTGTGCAACTCCCCCCACAGCCACCCCAGGCGAGGGCTTTGCCCCGAGCACCCGGCAGCTGCAGCCGCCCGCTGCACAGCCGTGCCCCTCGGGTTCTGTCCACGCATGTCCGAGCTTGCATTCACATTTTAAAAACGTTATTTGCTTAAGGGGGTCTGGCTGCCTCATCTGTGCCTGGCCCGGGAGCGTGGCACACAGACAGCCGTGGGCAGCCCCTGTCCCTGTGCAGGCTGGCACACTCTGGGTGTGCACAGGCAGGAGCGTGAGCGCTGCCCCACACCCCCAGCCCTGCCCGTGCAGGGACTGCAGAGCTCAAAAAGAAAATAAACCTGGTTCCTGCTTTTGCACCCTTATGCTCTTTTCCCCTCTCTCCCTTCCCCTTTGCTAGCTTTAGCATTTTTAATTAAATTACAAGCCTCAATAATGTTTTCCTAACTACAGTTCCCCGCTTCCTTGTGGAGTAGTGTGTGGAAAGGTATAATTTTGCAAACAGTTTCTTTAAGAGCTGGGCCTGAAGTACCATCAGCGATGTGTGTGAATAGAAAAAGAAACACCTCCACAAAAGAAGGGATTGTTAATGGAGGACAATCCAAAGGGGGCCCACTAAGGCCTGTCCTTTACAATAAGGATGGAGGGCGATGATTTGAATGCAGGGGGCCCTACTTGCAAATCTGGACAAAAACAAAATGGTAATAAGGGTTGAATCCCTCACTGGTCAAAGCAGTGGGCAGCAACTGGTCTCTTTAACTCCCCCCACCCCCTCCTTCTCCCAAATCAGACCCCAAACAAGAGGAACTCTCCTCCTCTTTAACTTTATTTCCTTGATTAGCTCTAAAAAAATAATCACCCGGGTGGACTTAGGGGGAATTTTTTAGGGCTGTTTGAAAGGACAGAGCTCTCGTTCTGCAGGTGCTGAGGGGACGCGCCTTGCTGCGGGCAGGTAAGCTCCGAGGGGCTTCTCTTTCTTAGCACGGGGTTGCCGAGGCAGAGCTGGGATGCAGCTCCCCAGGGCCCTTCCCATCGGCGCAGGCTGCACGTACGGATGCTCCGCAGAGATGCTCTTGCCTCCCCGCCTGCCCTGCCTCCAGATGTTGCATCATTTCGTGGGGTCAGTTCATTTTATAACACTGCTCGTAGCTTCCTCGTCTTGGAGCCAATTAAACCCTCGTGTTTCAGGGGGAGATGTGGGGGGAATTAATAATTACAGTGCTGTGTTTAAATACTGCTCGCCACTTATTTAGTGGGGTTTCTGCAAAATGTTGGGAAATGGCTCTGGGAAACCGGGTGCAGGCTCTGCCTGCACTGAGGGCCGTGGGAGGGGGGTCTGGCTGTGAATGGGCCCTGAACGCTGGGAAAGGGGGTGCTAGGGCTGGAGACATCCCTGGCTGATGCTGCCCCCCCCCACCAAGGACACCCACAATTCCTTCCCCCCCATCCCTCTGGCTTTGCTTTCCCCTGCACCCCCCCATCTCAGCCCAGCTGTAATGTTCATCCTGGGTGGGGAGGTGCAGGAGGGGGGTGCTCATGGCTTCCGCCATCCCTTGGCACAGCCTTTGAACCCCCAGGCCCGGTGCCCCTGCCCTGCTCCCCACCGTCTGCTCAGGGCACCCCAGAGCCAAGCACGGGTCTGCCTCGTGGGGGGAAAATGGGAATAAATTCCCCCATGGCTCTGGTGGGCACAGCCACAGCCCCTCTCCCATGCGTGCGACACTGCCCATGTGTTGGGGCAGCTTTACAGCTCCTTCCTCATGGATATGCTGAATGCACCGGGGTTTATTTATGTATTTATATAACACATGTATGGAGGGGTGGCACATGTCTCTGTACGGCCAGGCTGCGTGTGAGCTGATGCTGTAACGCCCTGCGTGCTCCACATCCCCCCAGCCGTGTCTGTACAGCCTGCACGGCTCGCTCAGAGCCTGCAGGACGCATTTACTTCACGGAGATATTTCGCAGAATGTGTCTGTAAAATCCCTACAGCTCCCGTGGGCTCCGAGCCGGGCCGGCTGTGCTGCTGTCCATCTGTCCAGACACAAGGACACGTCTTGCCTGCAGAGGTGTTGTTTCCCCGTTCCATGTGTGAATTCTGGTGTTGTTCCCTCGGCTTCCCCTGCAGAAGTTGAGCAGCGCTTTCAGCTCAGTCATTCCTCCACTAGGGAGTGGTGACTGAGCTGGGGCTGAGGCAAGGCTGAGATGGAGGCCCCCACTCAGTGGGGCTGGAGCATCCCTGCACCCCCTCCCTCTAACCCCAAACCCCTTCCTGCAGGTGTCTTCAGTACTCAGTGTCTGGGAGAGCAGCCTGGCATTAGGGAGTGCCCCCAGGTTGAGTATGGGAAGAGCTTTTTTCTAGGGAAAAAAGGGAAAAAAAAGGAACACACCAAATTTCTGATTGGTTTTTTTTTTTTGCTCTTGGAGAATGTGTTTATCCTGAGCCATCCCCAGGAATGTAGGCCTGGCTATGAGGGCTTTGGAGAGATTGTTTTACCCTGAGGAGTGGGGGGAAAACAGGATTGACATTGTGGGTTTCCCCCCTCACTTACTGAATCAGCCCATCTGAAGCAAAGGTCCCAGTAAAGGGGAAAGGCACCTTCCCCTGCCTGATGCCACTCTCCAAGCAACTGCCGAGGGGACAAATACAAATTAGTGCTTTACTGAGCGTCCCCGTCTTCGCCTTTCCCCCTTCCTTTATTTACCAGAAGGGCTTAGGGAAGGAAAGAAGATCTGCCACCCACCTCAAGTTTCACCTCTCCTTATATATTTGCCCTAAAAATACGAACCCCTACTGGAGGTAGGAGCCCGTTTGATGCAAGAGAGCTTCCCAAACACGTTCAGCTCTTGTGAGCAGCCCGGCAGCGGCTCCCGGCACTGCTCCGAGCCGCTGCAGCAGCCCCTGAGCCGCAGCATCCCGGGCTGGGGCCGCGCTGGGGAAAAGCCAGTGCAGGTACCTGCGGATACCGCCCCGGCAGACATCTCTGCCTGGCATCCCTCTGTGACGGGCGTGACAATCGCTGAATGAAAGGAAAGCACCTCACAGTTGATTACGACAGAGCAAAACTCCTGCATCTCTGCTGCTGCAGCGTCACCTCCGTGTTTTCTCCAGCGGAGTTTTAGGCGGGAGGAAACATACACTTCGTGTGCATTGAACTGCTGCTTTGGAGCTGTCTTGAACCATCAGCTCTGTCTGTTTGGGATTCTGGGTAGAGGCGTTCGTCTCGGGGGTTGGTTGTGCTGAGTTGGATGCTGTAGCTTCCAGAGGGAAAAGTGTGCATGTAAACACAGTCCCCGGTGCTGCAGGAGGGCTGCTGGGACGCCGGGGGATGCTCGGGTTTGGGGCTTTGCCAGTCCTGCTCGCCCGTGAAATGCGCTGATAATCTCACATTAATGCCGAGATCTAAGGCAGAGAAATAATGCAAAATAGTCCTTTGCACGGGGAGAATTCGTATAATGGGAAATGCAAACTCCAATATTCCTCCTTCAGACAAAACAAGACCGTATTTAACAATGCCTTGTTAAAAATAAAGAGGAAATCTATTAATGTAATAACTAAATTGCTATTACAGGCATCAAAGCACCCTGATGCTTTGAGGTAACTTTATTTCCATCAGTCTTTTTAAAGAGCGCAACACCAAAAAAATGATAAAACCCCCCACCATCCCGCCTCACCCAAACGCTGCCATTTTACTCATTAATTTTGTAATTAATCAGTTAAGAAGTTCTGACTTATTGGATTAAAGGGACGGGGAAATGCAATTCCGCCCAGCCTCATTTTAATAGGCGATGGTGAAATTGCTCTTTTGAGTCTCTGCCTCAGCTCTGCTCCCGGGTGAGGGGGCGGCGGCGGCGGGAGCCCCGGGGCCAGGGGAACCCTCGGGGGGACCGGCGGCTGCGCCCCCCGCTCCCGGTTCCGGGGAGCGCTCGGGGCGGGCCCAGGGAAGCCGCTTTCTCCCCTTTGCAGCTGGGGAACAGCAGCGCTGGGTGGGCACAGGAGGTTCTCCTGTCCCTGCGGTGCCCAGGGGCTGCTGGCATCCCTCCCTGCCCTCCGCGGCCACCTGCGGGCACAGGGCGGGTCTCTGCCGCTCCGCTCCCACAGCCGGCCCCGGACACGGTCCTTGGCCCAAAAGGCAGGGACAGAGGCACGGTTTCCCCTCTCAGCCTCCCCCTCGCCTGTCCCTGCCCTGTCCTTGCTCTGCCTGTCCCTGCCCTGCCCGTGTCCTTGTCCTGCCTGTGCCCGCCTTACCCCGGCTGTCCCAACCTACACCTGCCCTGCCTGGCCCCGCCTGCCCCTATCCTCTCCCTACCCCTCGGAGCTCCCCCCAGCCCGTGGCCCTTGTCCTGGCTCCCGGGGCAGTGGGGGCAGCAGTAGGTGGATTTGGAAGGAGATGGGCGCAGTTTGGGAGGGATAAACTGCAGACCCCACGCAGCCATCGGGCACCTGGGGGAAGGAGGCGGCTTTCGAGGGGACCCGGCCTCTCCCCACCACCCATCACAGGGCGCTTGTTTTTTATCCTTAAATCGAGCCCTGAGTGGATCTGGCTGGTGTGTCCCCAGAGTGACAGCCCTGGGTGTCACAGCCAGTGGCCTGGTGACCTGCTCGCAGCTCCGTCCTCCACAGACGCTCCGGGTTTGTCCTTCCCGCGGACACCCGCGCTGTCACAGCGGGCAGGGCGGTGCAGGGAGCGCTGCAGCCTCGGCTGCCGGTGAGCGCCTACCCAGCCGTGCGGACCGAGCCCCGAGCAGAGGCAGGAGCCAAAGGAAACAGTCAGGGATGTCTTTTTTTTTAATTTTAGTATTTTTTTTTTTTACAATATATGCTTTGCAATTAGACACGTCCAATGGATTATTTCTCTACCTCTGCCTTTGATCTTTTCAAAACTAGACAGCTTTATAAATACCATCCCTCTGTTTTCAGCCATTTTGCAGTTCTTGTACGATTAATGTACAGCAGCGATCCACTTCTTTTCTTCTTCTTCTTCCAATTCTTCCCAGAACAAACAGGCACTTCTGTCCTCACTGTCCCAGTGAGATTTATTTCTTCTCTCTCCTTGTGTCACCACCAACACCCTAGAATAAAAGAATAAAAATTTTGCTGGACAATTTTGATGAAATCGGGGATGAGGTGTAAACCCACTGCCCCGACCCTACCACACAAGGTCTGTTACTGTTATTAATTTGTAAACACCACAAAACTTACATGCATAAATGCATGATTTAAGCTAATTATTTACTAAAGATCTTTTTTTAGCAGTGCAGCAAATCTCTGGAGTTTCTGCATTTGCTTTGCACTTAAAAGAAGTTGGTGCAAATGAAATCAGCACATTAAAGCGCATCTTTCGTTAGAGGACAGGGAGCAGGGAGGAAATCTGTCCCACCTGTCTCCATGCCATCTACCAGGTGACCTTGGAGCAGTTCATTCATGTGGAGTTCTGTGCTTGGGTGTTCTTATCCCTCCTATTATTATCTTCTCTCTTTTCCCTCCTCATTGCCAAAATTCCCAGCCTCTCCCAAGGTACTCAGGGGAAATCCTCAGCGTTAAAGCACTTTCCTTGGCTTTGCTGCCAGCGATGTGAGCTGATGCCTCCAGAGCTGGAAGGGACAGGGTGAGGGAGCAGAGGGATGGGGATCCACACCAGGCTCTCCAGCACTGAGGGAACTTCTGCTTCTCATTTGATGGAGGCAGTAAAAAGGAAAGGCAAGAGTTTTTCTAGGAGAGGAGATGGGGTGGGGGTTTACGAGATGTTGAGCAGTTTCTATCCAAGTCACTCTTTTTCGACATAAAAATAAAACACTGTAAATGTTGTCCCTTCTCTTGCTCTGCACAGACATGAGAGGAAGGGAGAGCTGGGGAGGTGGCTGTGGCAGGGAGCCCATGTAGGACCAGCCTGTGGAGATGTCAGGTCCAGGCTCGGCTCACTCCCAGCAGGGAAAGACTAGTTGAATGTCACCCTCACTGGCAGTGAAACATTTCTTTATCACTTCCAGCCCTGCCTCTTACCCTGCTTGGCTTTTCCCGCCCTGTCCCCCTAAAGCATTTCCATTGTCCCTTGAAAAAAAGATGAGCAGAGACCTGGTCCTGCCTCTTTCTTTTCTTGCTCTCTCTTTCCCTTGCGTTGGTCTCTGCTCCTGTACTTCTCTCTGGCAGTCCCTGCCCTCTCTCCCTCTGCAAACCTTTTCTGTGAGTGAGCTGTTCTCGCTGGGCATGGAGGTGAAAATCCAGCTGGAGACGATAAAATCCACTGACTTGGCTCTTTCTACCCCTGAAGATCTTTCCTCAGTGAGACACGAGAGAGAGAGAGAGAGATCATAAAGGCATTTTTTCACTCAGCCTAAGCCATGAATTTTAAGTCCTCAGGACAGGGACTATTTCATATAGTGAGTGTTTGTGCAGATTCAGCACAAGGCAGGGACCAAACTGTTATTTTCCCAGTATTTCCACTTCTCTGACTTCTACAGTGCCACAGTTTCATCTTTACTGGAGGGATGTATTTTTCACGTTGCTCTTTTTTTTCCCCATGCGTCTGTCTGACTTTCTGTTTGGGGTTTATAATTTAAGACATATTGTTTATTATTTATAATATTAATAACAGGTATCGTCATGCTATAGCAATTAAATAATTACAGAACCCATGTGGTTTGGTCAGCCAGAATGCCCCATATGGCAGGAATATACCTCAGAATGCAAAGAGCTGAATATTAACAGAGCTGGGCACTAAATGTTAGGTTCAGCTTCCCATAAACTTAAATATGTGCATTTCTTACCCAGTAGGATCCTCCACAGACTCATAAAGCAAGCGACAGAGTGATCTCCTCTTAAGATGCTCTAAGAGCTTGGAGAAATTTGTTAGGAGTGCTACTTCTGTAGGCACTTGTTACCATGAATCCGTGATGAGATTCATTGTTTGCCTTTGCGTCCACTTCTCTGGGCTTTCCCAAGCTCGCTGTAGCCTCTCATTGGAATCAGGGCATCCATTTTTGACACTGGGTTTTGGGAGATGGTGCCTAAAAGGATCAGAACTTCCACTCCCTAGCAGCTGATCCATTGCAAAAAGGTCCTTGTGCCACCCTGCTCCACCCCCTCACCTGCCCGAGAGTCGCCGTAACTGGGGCAGATGCCTGGGCCAATGCCCAGATGGTGCAGCACATGGATGTTAAACTCGGGAAGTAGTAGAGCCCAGCCTGCCTGAGAAAGCATCTCCCCACTCATCCATCCTTCACTGACTCCCTACTCGGCAGCAGATGTGATTTCATTATGGCACAAGGAGTTCCCAAGGCTCAGCGAGGCTGGCGGCGGTAGAGACCCTTCGCTGCATTGAATCACAGCCATTTGCAAATGCCAAGAGGATTTTTCTCCCTCTCAAATCAAGGAGAGAGGCTGAAGATAGTGAGAAGAAAGCCAAAGACGTGGAAGGTCTGAAGGGTGTTTTCCACGCCTGAAGGTCTGTGTTAGGTTTAGCTGGGGTAGCCAGAGCTCTCTGATTCCTGCATCCCCACCGCCCTGATGGTGAAGGGAGATGAGTTGAATTTTCAGCCTCTTCAGTTTGCTCCTTTCCCACGACATGACAGTTCTAGTCCTGCAGAAAATTCAGTATTTTATGGCCTGATTCCATTCCTGGACTTTTCCTTCCCCTCAGACTCTGTTGTTCTCTTGCACGTGTGATAATTCCAGAGAATTATGTATTAGCAGAGCCAAATCCTGCGCGGTGCGGAGTTGACCATGGCCATCGCTCGCGGACCCTCAGAGTGAGAGGCTCAATGCAGTCACCACTGAAAACAATATTAATCACTTCCTTTCACCTTGCTGCCACTTAGCTCAGATCATAGTTAGAGCCAACCCAAGGACAAGATTAAGAACCTCACATCAGTGAACGCAGATACCAATGAAATCTGCAGAGCTTAAGCATATCCTGCGAGCCGAGGATGGAAGGTGACACCTGGGCCACACCGATATCTCTGGGGTGTTTGATCCAAAGACTGGAAGCTTCTAGACAGGCCACAAATGGAAAAGTGATGGTTATCCATATTTTAAATATCTTTTTCTATCTTGGTAATATAAACCTTTAAAAGGTTAAAAAATAAGTGATTCATTGGGGTCAGAGTAAATAGTAACAGGAAAAAGAAGTTCGCTCACAAAAAGCTGAATTTTTTTTCCCTTTTGCTTTCTTTCTCCCCTCTGTGTCTGAAGAACAAAGTTTATCCAGACCCCAAATTTTAAACTGGACACAGCCCTATGGAAGTGGACCACGGAATTCTAAAATTTCTTTTAAAAAGGGAAAACATTATTTTTTGGTACATGATTTCAACACATGTAATTTCTACACCTGAATACGTACCCCAAATTTCAGTGAGGTGTGTGTTGCCAGAAAAGATCAGGCTTTGAGTATTTTTCAGAACTCCTCTGTAGGAATTTGCACGACCTGGTCAGATAGTTTTAAAAGACCGTTTTTCCATTTTCATTGGGAAAATGAAACAAACTGTTGATGACCTAGAATGTATATATGGAAGGAATCAGATGGTATAGCTACAAGGTCATAAATGCTGTGAATATTAAAATTAATAGCAGAGCTCTTGAGTTAATGAAAAGCCAGTTAGGGCAATAAATATCTAAAAGAACAGATATGAACAAACATCCATCTTAGTTCCTAGAAGAAGGGCTGTTTACAGCTCTCCCAGATTTTAGGGCCAGTTCCTGTTGGAGTGGGCAGTAAAAGAGTGATTGAGATGGTTGTGGTACGGGAGTTTCTCAGCCGTGTACAACCGAGTCCAACGGTGGGTGCCCCTGGCTGGCTGCTGAGCATCCATGAAAACCCAGAGATGCTGCACTCCTGATCCAAAATGTGCATGGCTCTATTCCTACCCCGACAGCCTGGGCACGGCCTCAGCTAATGGGTTGTACACAAAGGAGATGTGAATATACGACAAAAAAGAGTCCAGCTCCAACCCCGAAGGCAGAGCTTGAAATCTCCTCTGTGTTAATATCCAGCACTGGCCTCTCTGCACTGCCTGAGTCTGTGTATTCAAATAACAGCAGGTCAGTCAGGAATATCTCTCATCCCTGCTTTTATTACTCTCCAGCCTCTCTCTGCACGTGTTTTTTTATCCAACAGAGAGCTCGTACCCAAATTCAGCATTCACCTCTGTGGTGTGATGTCCACCTTGGCCACTTTGTGCTGCATCTAGGGGACGATCTGTGAGTCCCCAGAGTGCTGAATGTCACCCCAGGTACAAGTGGGGAAGGGAGGAAGGCTGCAGTTTGCATTTTAAATCCCGAAAACATATTTTAAGGGCTCTGCTTCTGTCTGTTCTCTAGTTTCTGAGAAAAACTCAGCTAAGGGAAGATTTTGGTAGAAACCCAAAACTGACATTCGCCTGCCTTTTCCAGGTAATGCATATGCATGCATGCAAAACTCAGGCATTGGTTGTTTCTGCCTCAGGATTAAAAGCTATGGCATGCACAGAAATAGAAGCCCATCTTTACAAAATTGCTTTTGAAAATTCCATATGCCAGTTGCATACCCTGCAAAGATGTAGAGCTTGGGTAGTGGTACAGGGATGGGGCTGCCAGCCAGGAGCATGAGCAGTAAGCTCAGCTTCCCTGCAGGTCTGTTCTTTGTCTTTGGGTCATTTTTCCTTCCCCAGCCCGTTCTTCCATCTCTGAAAGGGACGAGGTTAATGTTAAGTATTTATCTGTGTCTCAGAACAGTCCTCAACGGCAACACTTTGTTTGTGACCAGGAGATTGAGCCCACATTTCCAAAATAACCTGAATTCCTATGAAGGGACTTTTATATTTAGCATGTACAAGAAATACAGGGATGGCTCTGAAATCTGCTACTCAAAACCCAGGTGGGTTTTAAAGGGGTAAATGTCACATCACAGTACCAGGAGTTATGTCAGAAGATGATGCGTAGGAAATACAGAAAAAATGTGAGGATATTTTGCAAGAGAAATAAAAGTACCCCAAACCTCTGTGCAATTCAGCCCGGGGCAGCCCTGACTTCAGCTGTTGTTAGGAAAACAGCAAAACCCAAGTCCTGGTTGGTCTCCATCCCACTCTGAACGACTTCTGGGTAGAATAAATCTTTCCTGCTTTTAAAATAAATGAGAGAGCTTCACAGTGCCAAGGCCATTTAAATTTACGGTGAAATAACGCCAGGAAACGATCCGGGCTCCAATTTGTATTCCCGGTGTTTTCTTCCAGCTGAGGAACACACAGTTACACTTCGGCTCGTGGCTTGGGGTGAGCGCCCAGCCCCGTGCCCCGGGAGGCTGATTTGAATGCTAAAGCGAGCCCGAAGGAGCCGTCCGGGGCAGGGAATGGCATTTTCCTTTCCCGGGAAGGTGCAGAGGGAACGTCCTGAGCAAGGTCGTACCCTGCAAGGGGCTTGTGCCTTCCCCGGGATGCGGGATGGGGCAGCAGGGCTGGGCTGCGGCTCCCGTCTGCCTCCCCCAACTCTTTGTTTCCCACCGAAGGTGAACCTTCCCGGGAACGCTGCGAGCAGTGCAGGGAGGATTCAGCAGCTGAAAAGGTTTGTGATTTTTGTCAAGCGCAATTGGAGCAAAAAAACAACACAAAACCAAACCAACCCCCCACCTGAACAAAACAAACCACAGGAACCTTGTAGATAAAACCTGAAATCATTCAGGTGGAGTTTTCAGTCAGGAGACTGGAAATGGTGGAAGGGTTTTCTCTTGCCCTTCCCTGAGCGGTGTTGCAGTATTTGGGGATATACATTTTTCCTCTTTCCAGACTTCTGCCACAGAAAGGATTTCTCTGGGTTGTTTTGGGAGGTCTGGGAATTGCCATTTTCTTTCCCTTCAAAGCTCCTATTGGAAATGTCAAGACCCTTCCTGTCGATTTTCCTAGCCATTCATTAATCCATTTGATTTAGTTTTGTTTGAAGGAAAAGAGGTGTTTCCTCCTTATTTCTAGAAAAATTCTCCAGTCTGCTTTTGTAGCTGCTACAGCTTTATTTTTGAAAACTTGGCTTTTCATCTGAGAAAGCATTTTGAAGCGGCAAGTTTTTAGCATGGAAATTTGCATTTGCTTTAAATGGGCTTTAAATGTGTTTGTGTGAGCCTTATTACAGAAGTTTTCTATTTCCCAGAACGTCCATGACGTTTAAAGTCAATCAAAGGAGATGGTCCTGGGGAGGGGTGATGGAGAATACACTCTGTAGAAATAATTTGAAATAGGTGTAGTCTTTTTTGAAAGATTTCGTCTTTTGGGGGTCTGGGTTGGAGCCTCCTTCTCCTGTGATTAACTGGGGCATCCCTGTTGTCTCGATGGAAACACGAACCAGTGCCTTGTTGCTAAAATCTTTTGAAGTCTCTTTGGAGGATGAATGCCCAGATACAAATTGCTAATATTAAGCTGCAGAGTCCTAGAAAAAAAAAATTAAAATCATGTTATCAGGCAGCTAAAAGAGCGACTACTTGCTCAGAATGGTCTTGGAATAGAGATAGATGACTGGAATGAGAATGTGACCACCCATAAATTGAGCGTGAGGCTATGATATTTTTGCAATATTTGTGTTTTCTGATTTGGAGCCCAAAAACATGGTTTGAAGTTTTTGTGTCCGTTGTGAGCAGGCTTAGAGAATCCCCAGACTCCAGCAGGATATGGTCTCATCCTTTGGGTAGATAAAGTGGCAAACAGGAGAGTGGCAAAGGAAGTGAAAGGCATGAAAGGAAGATGCAGATGAAACATGTTTTTCACTCTCTTCCCCTCTCTCTTTCCTTGCATGGGGATGATTTCTATTTTGTTTATGGATGTCGAAGAAAACAGCTTCCTTTTTTTTCCCTCTAACAAACAAAAAAACCCCAAAATCCACCCCCAAGCCCCACCAAAAGCCAAATGGAAATTAGAGCTGATTTGAGCTGAGAAATCAACATTTGAAAACTCAGCTGAACTTACCCATTCCCCTTCCTGTCATTATTCTGCATAAGCTGGATCCATTTTTCCCCACTGCAATCAGCTGTGAAGGAGAACTTCCATCGATTTCAGTAGGAACAAGCTAGAACATGTCAGATTTAAATATTTGAATCCTCAGCTGTGCTACCCAGGCATGTCAATCTGTCCTAATACTTTATTTCAGGTTATTATATTAACAAAATTCAATGATATGCTACAACAAAATTGCATTACATGCTCTCTCTGTGTTTTGAGCTATCATACTCCATACACACTGGCATCCCTCCTCCGAGTGTGTGATTGTATGTGAGCCCTGTCTCTAAATACATTTCAAATATGTTACATTTTTAATTCTTCAAGGAAAAAAAAATCCTGGAACAACAACCAACCAAACACACACATTTCTTAGATTGTGAAAACAGATTCTCTCCAATTTGTGTCTCAAACAATGCAGAGAGAAAGAGCAAAAGCTCTGGGGTTGGGTACGAGCTGCCAGACATCACAGCGAGCAGCACTACGGGATCCTCCAGCCAAAAGAGAATCCAAATTAGTGACCTATATTGGGGATAAACTGGTCATGCACCACAAACATGATTCTGTAATTAAAACCTTCCCTGGTACAGACACAATTGATGCCCAGTGTGCGCATCGAGGCATACAAAGCAAAACAACTACACTGGGAGAGTTAACTTTTTTTATCTAGTTCTGATGAAATGTGGAAAATACGAGCTGGGATGTGCAGGGCAGCCCTGGGATGCACGGCTCAGATACACACACGGCTGCAGGGACGGGGAAGCAAGGCAAGAAACAAATACAAACCAGATCCCAATGTGGAGCTTAATCTCTCCATTATTTAGAGACAGAGAGTCCGTCGCTGTGTATCAGCCTCTCCCGGTGTCAGATATGCACCCCAGCTCCGAAATCCTCTTTTTCTAAACTGGGGCTAATTCTGCAGAGCGTGTGTTTGGCTTTGGGAGCTGCCCCGGGCTCCGCTCGCCTCTGCTGGGGTGAATTCCAGCACCGATGGGGCTGTGCTGGCATCAGGAGCCTTTGCTGAGTCAGGTTGTGCTGCCGCCCCACCTCGCAGCTCTGCATCTGCTGGGAGAGGGGAAAAAGTGCATTTTTAACTGTTTAATGCGTGGGGTCAGGCTGCAGCGAGCGGCGGTGCTGCGGTGGAGCCAGCGCTGCCTGCCGGGGACGGTCACTCGGAGCGGGCTCTGGGGACGCTTTCTGCTCCAGCACACGATTTAACCCTTTCAGCCTTCTGACAGCTGAATAAATAGGCAAATGAAGCAGGGCTTAATCTAGTGTCCACCCCCTTCCAAAGGCCCTGCACTAAAGAACTTAAGGAACTAATTGCTTCTGTATTGCTATTTCTGCCCAGCCACTGCTGAAAGCCTCCTGGAGGTTTGCCTTCGGTCTGTGCTCTGCGTGCCAGCCTGATTTTGTTAGAATTTACTATATTTCCATATTAAAACAGCCAGGCCGGGGGGAAAAAAAATGGAAGAAGAAAAGGGGAAGAAAAAGAGAGACTCATTAAAACTGCATCATGTCACCCGGCTGAACTTCCCATCCCTCCACTTCCCCCCTCAATCAGCAGCAAGGATAACAATTAGATGTGATAGCTATTCCTAATAGGCAGCAGTTAGCGCTCGCTGCTCCAGCTCTGGCTGAAGCAGGAGAACCCTGGATCATCCCCTGAGAGGTTACAACTGATGAAGCTCCGATGGCCAAATAAACCTCTCCCAAGTACGGCAGGAACCGCAGGGCTTTCCCCCCTCCGTCGATCCGGCTCCGGATCCTTTTCCCGCCCGGCACAGCAGCATCAGCGTGGCACAGCCCGTCCCGAGGCTGGGCTGCAGCTCCAAACCCGGCTCCTGCAGCCCAGGGACCCCCGGCCAGGGCGACAGCAGCGCTCAGCGCCACTCAGCCAGAAAATTTGGTATTAGGAGTGGGAGAAAAGGTCACCTTGGAGGATCAGAGATAGGGAGTTAAAAGAAAGGGGCCGGGAGTGGGAGGGAGGGAGGGGTGTGGGGGGAGGCTGAGGAGGGAAGGAGGGAAAGGGACGTAGGATTTCTAAGCAGGCCTGACCCGGGAGGATAAAATATCCTGTTTTCATTGGTTCAAATGAACCATTAGGGAGAGAGTAATTTGTTGACCTTTTTGCTGCCTTATCATGAGATGAACAGCCTTAACATGGACTTCACGTTTGCCTTAACCCCACAGTAAATCATAGAAGAATCGATTTTTTCTTTTTCCTGTCTTCTCTCCCCCCTGCCCCCCCCCCATATACAAATAAAGAACAACAACCAGGAAACCAGGCTATATTTCGAGATGATTTAGCAGAGCAAGACCAGGTAGTTACGTGCATTGGTCAGATTCCATGGATGTTGTCCCCTGCCTTCCTTATTCGTTTTTGTTCTCTTTTGGCTGAGCAAGTGGGAACCAGGGCTGTGCAAAGGCTCTGCTTCCTCTGGGAATTCAGGCTGGAGGACAGTGATTTTCCTCTTATTTCCATCAGCCTGGCTTGGCAGTGGTTCCAATGAAGTCAGTTTGCACTCTCCTAAAGCCAGTCTCTTTCCTCAGCCCCTGCAGATAGTCTGGCATGATTTTGGCCTAAGAAAGGCAGGGCCGACATGAGGGTTTGGTTGAAATGACAGTTTTAGAGTTCGCTGTGGACCTTCCATGCAAGGTTGCCATCTGTGCAAGGAAATGGAGCTCGTAGAGCTTGGAATATGTCAGCTTGCTGGGGGTGGACCCAGAAGCTGCTCATTGCTGAGCCCAAACCACGCTCAGATCTTGGGAGGGACTGGCTTTTCTTGGGTTTCACTCTAAACCTTGATTTGCAAACTTTGGAGGCTTCAGAAGAGTCTGAGCACTGAACACCAACAACAGATACACCCAATATGTTGCAGCAGAACCACACATTTCTCAAAAGCATTGGAAGTTGTCTGCTTTGGCATGGGAAGAAACCACCAAAAAGCTTTCCCTGTGTCCAGGAGGGTGTCTTGTGTCTGCTGTGAAGCAGCTGTCAGGGATGAGGTGGGATCCTGCCAGACAATTCCTGCCCTTTGAGGGAATTCAGCCTCACCTGCAGCTCCTCAGCTGCAGCTCCCACCCAGCTGAGCCAGCCCAAAGGTTCCAATCTGTCCACAGTGTTTTGTACAACTTCACTCGCAATATTTTGTTGTCTCCCCTTGGCACAGCAGGGAAAATGTTCCACTTTCTCACAGAAAAACACGGACCAACTCTAAACAGAAAATTACTTGAAATTGCAGGTTAGCCAGGATTTCTTACTTTGCGACGTTTGTGTTTCCATTGAGTCTCTTATTATGGGAAATTTAGATATGGAGCAGAAGCATCTGGCCTTCAAAGGACCCTGAATTTGCCATGGGACGTTATGATAATGCTGCTTTTATGTGACTGATCTTTTCCATTTGTCCTTTGCTCTCTAGGTAACAGCTTGGAAAATGTCACCTTTTGGTAGGTGAAGAGAATGCTGCTCTGTGTAGGGTTTGTGATACCAACTTTTATTATAATCATTCTACATGAGATGCAGATCTTCCAGCAGCCAGGCAATTCTTGTCAAATGAACCCAGATCAGGAAGGTCAAATGTTCTCGTGGAGAATGCAAGATAAGGATGACTTCTGTGCCTGCTCTTGAATGTAGCATCTTCTTCGATCAGAAAGATATTTAAAATTACTTCTAGCAGCAGGCTGGGTAACAATATACCCGTGTGTGCCAGGCTGAAAATAGCCCTTGGAACTGCATTTGTAGTACACTGTGAAGTATGTGATTGCTGGAAGAGACTTCAGAACTTTCTTTTCTGCTTTCTGTCTTACATTAATTACACTTTCCAAACATATCTTTAACATATTGGATGTCAGGATTTCTTCCTCAATTGTGTGATCACCTTGGGTTTTGGAAGGTGTTGTTGGATTTTTAGTGGTAGTGTAGCTATCATGAAGGTGGATTTTATTACATTAAGAGCTTAAAGAAGTTATTCTTAAAATAAATTATAACCTGAATAACAAACGCATAGCAATACGGTTTTATAAAACCCTATAACAATGGCATAGGTCCTGTAGTTTAACCAAAAATCAATGAAAAATCAATTACAGAGCTTTATTTCAAAGCTTTTCCTACGCAGTGCTTGCAGAGTAAACTTCATAACACGCTGTTATAGGAAAGCAAAAAAATGTATTAATGAATCCAGCTTAATCAAAGATTTTCTTAACCAAAGAGTAAAGTGAATGGAACGTTTGTTTAAAGTGAAAAAATAGAAGAAATAGCAGAGGAACAAACCCTTCTAACAAGCTTTGTTTTCTGTTTTTATTTATTTATCTATTTATTTATTTAAAGCCAATAACATCATGTATTGAGCTTTGAAGTAGGAGAGGGTTGGTGCATGTGGTGGGGAAGGAGCAGGGCCTGGAGGGCTCCCTTGATGCCTTTGACACCTTTATGGTGATGTTTGATCTTCATCCCCATTCACCCCCAGCTCCAAACTCTGCTCATGCCTTCTCTCCTTGGAATGGTGCAGAGAGTTCTCAGGGATAGAAATCTGGGCTTTCCAGGGAAATTCGTGGAAATTCATCCATCTTAATGCAGTCCCAGTACACCAGGACTCCTCCTGAGGCACAGGGGCACCAAGAAACTGCCATGGTAAAAGCCACCAATGGTTCCAAGACAGTGCAGGTTGTAGGATCAAGGCTCTGGCCTTTTCTCCAGGTGGTGCAGGTGAAACTGGAGGGACTCTGGAGCTCTGCAAACACGTGGTAGGATGGAGATGAGAGTCTGTATCTCCTGAGTCCCAGGGTATTTTGTACCCCCTCCCACTGGGTTGCTCTCCATGAAGCACAGCCATCCTAAAAGGAAGCAGGCTGGAGGGTTTTGTGGAGATGCAATTCAAGCTCTGTGGGAGATGGGGCAGTTGGTGCCTTTGGAATTTCTCCATCCAGCATCTCCCCACTCCATTTGTGTCTGTGTGCCAGCTGTCTGCTCTTAACCTGCGTGGGTGCACGATTTACTTACTGCTCCGGGGACAGTTTTTTCCTTTTGTTTCCTCCGTATTTCTCAAAAAAAAAAATCAGTAATTTGCCCGTATAGAGAAGATTTTCTTTCCAGAATGTTGTGAAATTCACTGTTGAGAATTTTTATTAAGCACCTTGAAATGTATGCAGTAAATACAGCAAAAAGAAAGCAAGAGATGATGCTTATAGGGCCAGGAGGGATCTGGGAGTGCCCAAGGGAGGGGAGGAGACCTTGGTGTCCCCATTTGATCCTGAGGAAACTGAGGCACAAACTGCGGTGGCACAGGGAGAAATCCTAAATTAGGGTGAAGGTGAGACTGGAACCTCGTGGAGGAACCTGAGGACACGTGAGGTGCTGCAGGCTCTGCCACAGCCCCCAGCACTGCAGATGGTCCACACCAGCACTCAGCACCCACATCCACCCAGCATCCACAGTCCTTCCTGGCAGGACTGCCTGAATCATGGGATCGCCTTTCTTTCTGGACATTAACAAATACCTGAAGCACAGCAGGTGCCTGCTCACACCTTTCTTCTTAAAACATAGCTAAAAATTAATTCCAGATCTCATGAAACCTGAAGGGGACGGGGAAGAGGCTGGATCCATCCACTCTCTTCCCATTCCCAGTATTTATCTGCCTGTGGAAAATGCTGGGAGGTGGCTGGCAGAAGCTGAATTTCGATAGCAAGAATGGAAGGAACATGTGTACACAGTTGTTTTCCCTGACTGGGGTCTGTGTAGTTCCTCTGGAAGGTTAATAAATGGTATGCAAATCCTCTTAAATGGCCGTGTTTACACCACAGCTTAGTGGCTCTAGCCATGTCCTCTACTTTCAACTCCTGAAGTTTGAGTGGAAAAAGAATTTGCTTCCCCACGCTCTTTAGAGCTCTCCCAGGTTTTGTCCATGCTTTTGCTCAGCTATCTGCTCTTGGGATCAGAAAGGGCATCACCAGAGGAAAGAAAAGAAAAAAAAAGCTAAATCTGCCTTAATGAAAAAAAAAGGAAAAAAAAAAGATGTTTTGCTTAAAGACAGGAGGCTACTGTGGTGCAAAATGAATGATTAATAAGGATAAGAAAAACCTAGTTCAACAGGGCAAATGCTCAATAACAGCTCATTTAATCATTGGCAGATTAGCTGCAAATGCAAAGTGTCTGTGCAGCACTGTGTTAACTCATGCTGGAAAGTGTTGGCTACTCCTTTAATGACAGCATAACCTTTCATTGTGCATTTATTTTAAAGTCCTCTCCTTAAATGGTGGAGTGTTAGAGGAGTTGCTGTCTGTTTTGTTTTTTTTTTTGGTCTTCTTCTGCCCTCAATTAATTTTGCAACACAGGAATATGTTGTGAGTTTTGTCACCTCTGCGAACATTGCCAGGCTGGAGTTGTGTCTTTGGGAAAGAATCGGATTTCATAAAGTACAGGCTCAGCTTTGGCAGCCACTGCCTCCTCCCTTGATTTCATTTTCTGGCAGCACTGATGCTGTCCTTGCGTAACTGTCCTTATGAGAACCAAGTACACCATAACAAGTGCATTTATTTGTTACCATGAGGAGAGTGGTTTAGCTTGGAGAAATACAGTGATCTAAGACCTCCTCTTGAGCAAAACGGGCATTGCAGAGAGAGGATCTGATTCACGGGTGATTTTTAGAAATATAATTATTGCTCTTGCTGGTTGTCCAAAGGAGCATTTGTTGTGTACAAATGGCACTCATTATTTGCATTCATGATGAACACAGGTGGCTCTTCCTAGTGGGCAGTGGGTGCATTGAGGGAAGGTCTACGCAGCTTTCCAAGGTGTGTGTTTTGTTTCCAAACCAGGGGAGAGAGCCAGGGGCATCACCCATGGCCTCAGGTTTTCAAGGCTGAACAAACCAGGGCCTCCCTCTCTCTTTTATCACAGAAAGGGCTGTTTCCACACATCATCTCCTTCAGCCTCAGTTTACCCATCTCAAGCCTAGACTACCACGTCTGGGTTAGTGGGGTACACGAATAAGGGTATTGGTGTAAAAAAAAGAAGGTTTGGGCCAAAGAAAGGCGAAGAATTGGTGGCTGAATTAGTACTAAAATTGATACAGAGAGTTGTGCTGGGCTGAGCTCTACCTTAACTCACATTTGCCTCCATCAGCAAGTCCCAGTGCACAGAAATCCCGAGGATGCTCCTTGTCAGTTATTTTGTGGGACCGGCTGCTTCAGCCTCCCAGCATCACTCCCCATGTGCTGTGATAACAGGATAAGCAAGAGGCAATTTTCCTGATAACACATAAATGTTTGGTTTCTGCTCAAATTCATAGTGTAAAGAAAAACACTGTTTGAGGAAGGCTGGGTGAGCAGTAGTGCAAAGGTTGTAAACACCAGTTCATAGCGACGTTAGTAATGAATCTATTCTGCATTAATATTTCTGTTTATCATCATCCAGAGCTTTCAAACAGCAGGGATTGTTTAGCAATAAAATGCACTTCTTAACCAAATTCCCCATTCTTTCCCCCCTCTAATTTGTCTGACCAGCTCTCTTGGCACTTTCCATCACATTGTAATTCTGCAGGTCGCCTGTCACATTGCTAAGAGATAGAAACAAAGTCGTGTGTGTAGGAATTTGATCATTTGAGCTGGTTTTAAACTAATTTCAATTAACTTGGTACACTGTTGGAGATAAGCTGCCCCTGCCTGGAGTCACCTTTACTGGCAGCCAGCAAAGGAGGTGAGATATATGACATTCACCATGGATTCGTATTTATCACCAATAACTATACAGCGATGAGAGGCTGGTAATGCACACTCTGTCATTATCTTTAGCACTTTATATATATATTTGGCTCCTGTGGCAGAAACATTCTCATGGCTGTTGTAAGTGAAGCATCACCTGTGTAACAGATTTTCTGACGCTTCCACTTTTCTTCTCAAATTCCGAGGAAGAGGTGTGAGCGTGATGGGCTCCGAAGGTGGTGGGAAGGCTGAGGAAGGCACAGGAGAATTGCAGCAGCTCTCAGAAGGTCTTGTGCAGACTGGAGGGATTTGTATGCCCCGTTTGCAGGTGGGCTTGTAGGTGCGTGACAGCAGTATGGCCCAGCAAGTCATGGCTTTCCAAAGCCTTAAGAGCACCAGAGCGTGGTCTGTGACCTCTGGTACCTGCAGAAACCTTTTCCTGGCAGCCACCTGGGGCTGAAGAAACATCAGCACAGGCACCTCCACGGAATTCAGTCCTACCATGGACAAAGGTGTCAGGAGCTTCACGGATAAGCTGTTCTGTAAAGCCCCAAATAAAAGGTTGAACCACCTCACAGCCCTGCACAGCCAAATTCCTGCTGTTTTAAACAGTTCTGTGAGGGAGCTCTGCTGCAGCACGGCAAGGCAGCAGGCCCCCAAGCACTGGCAATTTTAGAGATGATCTCTATTTTAGAGATCAAAGCTCATGACAGGATGCAATTATGTTTAGCAGAGACAGGTGATCAGGGACTAATACTTTGCATAGGAAAGACGGGCTCGGCATAGGAAATTTGGAACAATGATGAGATTTCTTCTTTGGCTGTTGGTCACAAGTGGAGGAATAACATCATTAAGATATTAACTGAGTACCCAGAGTGGGAATGTTCCTGTAGGTTGTTCAGCTGTACTGCGCACACTGAGCTCTTGTTAAAATTCCCGTCTCATTCAGGACTTTTTAAAAAGCAAACTATTTAACCAGACTGCCAGAATTTGGTTAATAAGAGCTTATTTTTTTTTCTGGCACAACCCTTTTTTAAAAATTTTTTTCATTTGAAAGAGAGCATAAAAAATTAGGTACATATTGTTTGTATCCCTTGGACTGGTGTAGAAGGTGGCACAGACATTTGGAATTGCTGGCTGTCAAAGCAGCAGCGATAGCAGGGCTGTTTGGAGCAGGGAGTGTTGCTGTGGAACACAGCCCAGCTGTACAGAAACTATGGAAAAAAGCCTTTGGATGATGGCACTGAATTTGGATGTGTGATCCCTGCCACGAAGCACTAAGGCTGTGTCCTCTTCTGTGCATGTTTTCTGTGTTTCTCTGACACCAGACCAATGCCATTAACTGTGGGTTCTCTGTGGTGAGGGATGGGGACAGCAATTGATAACCAATATGTATTTCATAAACACTCAGCCAAGGTCACTAAAACAAACGCAGGAACAGAGCCACAGTACCCTCCTGCTAAGTCCATGTGTCCCTGGGGAATATTCACTGCTATTGGGGTGCAGGTGTTATTTCTGCTTCTCTGTTTTAATTCAGCTGGTCCCTGAAGGATCTGATGGGCTTTGGAGACCTTCTGGCTGCACCTTTTATCAGCTAACACTATCCATCTGTGGCACAGTGCTGGCCTTTCCTGTGACCTGTCTGCTGTGTGACCTTGATTTTGCCCCACCACTAATCTGCAGAGCCAGTTCTGGCCCCTCAACTATTGAACCCTTCAGCACTGTAGATCTGATTGTTCTTGCACCATAGTAGAAGCAGAAAACCAGCTGTACAAACAGCTCCTGCTGCTGCAGAGCCGTCCGTAATCAAGGGAGGCAGGTGGGCACATTAAACTAACGAGTTTTGCTGGAGCATTTGGGTCAGTCATTGCAAAGAGTCATTGGAAGTCATTGGAAACACTTGGTGGGTTGCTGGGTGCCTCACACAGGTGAGGCCACTCCAGTTGAGTGGCCCAGCCAAGTTTATAAAGTCAGTAAGAGAAGATCTTACTTCTTTCTGATCCTCGAACTAGCAGGTCTGAGTGCTTAAGAAGCCAGAAGGTAACAGCTCCTTCTTTAATTCTTTTTGTCTTAAACATTTCTTTAGAGAAATTATTTGTGGGATGAGTTCTCTGAGGATTGGAATTGCCAAACTATGGGTTGAATATTTGGATTAGTTGGGATATTTGAAAAACTGCTGTTCTAAATAAGAGAGAGTGCATCTGTGTGTTGGTGATTAGGCCTTGGTGCTGCCCTGCTCAGATTAAAAGCCCTGTTTCTCTCCCTGTCAAGCACTGTAAGGAAGGAACTTCATCTTGGTAAACCATCCAGTTTAAGTATTTGAACACTAAGTGGAAGTTTCTGGTGATCAAAGTAATTTCCTTGAATAATGTATTCATACATAAACCTGAAAGAAATGTCATAATTGCAATAAGGTGTCTCTGGGGAGTTTGGTTATCATGATATAATCACATCCCTGGAGAGTGAGAGGCACGAGGCATAGCCTTGTGCTTAATAACACCCCAAGGGTGTGATTATCTCATAGCAATCGCACCCTCATTGTGCCATGTGGCCTCAAGAGCTGCAACGGGGAGAGAAAACCACAAAATTTAAGTGGAGGCAACAAAAACATGGAGACCTTGGGTATTTGGACACCAGTTTCTGCCTTTTTTTTTGGTGGAAATGAAAAAGCTAGGAGCAGCATGATAAACAGCAGAGTGTGAAGCTGTTTCCTTGCAGAGCAAGAAAGAATGGGATGCTGTATCTGTCCTCAGCCATCTGCTGTGCCTTGTCCTGCCTTCCCTCTAATTTTTTTTTTATTCCACCAAGTTGAATTAATGTGGAGGGGCTCGGTGTGACGCAGCACAGGCCTGGCAGTGCCTTGGCAAAGTGTCACACTGCCTGTGGGACCTGGGCCCAGCAGGCACGGTGCTCCCTCCATGGAAAACAGGGAAGGACACGGAGCGGAGGATGGGGAGAGGGGGGAGTTGTGCAGAGCCACTCCTCTCCCCATCCTCCTGTCTGCTCCGAGACTCCTCCTGCTGCAGGGCCGTTGGAGAAGGGAGGCTGTAAGGCAGGTGGGATGCTGCTTTGGACAGTGGCTGTGCTGTTTGTGTGGGAGGCTCGGAAACCTGGGGACTTTGCTCCTCAGTGCAGGTCTGGAAGTTAGATTTAGAGGACAGGTTTCCTTGCAACAGCTGATATGGCTTAAAGTTGCATTATCCTCTGCTGGTTTCCTTAGGAGGGTGATGTGAAGGAAGGGTGTTCATGGGGGCATCGCTCAGGGTCCTGCTGCAGAGGTGGAGCAGGTTACAAGAACTCCAGATGCTGCTGCCCAGCCTGTTCCAAGCTGTCCCAGCAGCCCAGCGTGGATGGGACAGCTGGGTGCAATGCTAGAAGAAAATCACTGTGGTTTGGTTGTGTATAACCAGAAGGGCAAGAGGAAAGAGGAGTGAATTCCCAGCCCAGCTGTATTGCTTCGGAGGGAGTCTGCTTGTGCTGCTTATGAAGGTGATTTCTGAGATCCACTGCCACATCTTTTCCTGAAATGGAGCCCCAAAGGTGGGCTATGCTTACCAGGAAAAGGGACAGCTGTAAATGCAAAAACCCTGAGTTTTGTGGCAGGTATTTCCCCTAATTTTCTGGCCCAGCTGGTTTAAAATCCAACTGTGTGGGCCCAGAGCTGTAGAACTTGACTGGGAGCATACACTTTTCATCAGGAGTCAGCATCTTGCTTCTTAGCATCTTTGTTGTTGTTGTTGTACCTGTGATTGCAAGGAGCCACAGTTTGACTCTTTTTTTGATCATGTAGGAATAAGCAGTTGCCAGAAAATGGGAGGTTTATAGCTTTCCTCTTGCTCTCTCTGCCCCAGCTCAACATGCACAACCTTTGTGTGCAAAAAAAGAGGCACCTCCACTATTCACAGGATGCTGCAGGGAATATATCATGTTTATAGCTGTTGGGGAAAAAAAGCTGTTGTTTAAATCTATTGTGTGCTCTCTAAGGTTTGCAAAACCAGAGTTGTTTGGGAGATAAACCTTTTTTTTTCCTTAATACTGAAAGATGGATGGTTGTTGTGTAGGTATGGGGGGAAAGGAGATATTTTATTGTGTGTTTTGTGCTTTCCAATCGCTAGTAGATGTGGGTAGGAAGGAAAAGAAGGGTCAAAATTCCAGCAATGCCATAGTGCAGCACTTCTGGGCCATTTCTGATTGTGGCTGTAAGGGTTTTGTAAAAAATCATTGCTGTTTTCTGTAGCACAGTCCCTCCCCGACAGTGCGTCCTGCCATTGCTTTACTCTGCTCTTAGCAGCTGCAGAAAATGAGGGAGGATTTTTGGCAGCTGGTGAAGTGCACCCTGAATCATCTGGGGTGGCAAGTTTGTGTTTTGGGAGCCACACTGAGAACTGTGCTGGGGATCAATCACTGCTTGCTTTGGGCACTCAAGTCAGAAAGGGAAGGGCTGCCTGATTCCCTGAGCGGGGTGGCCGTGCTCTCCTCCACATCCTGAATTTCCACTTCATTGTTGTCTCCACAACTGTCAGCCTGGGGAATTTATCAGGCATCTTTTCTTAGTTTGTAAAACTTTTCACAGGGCTGACAAGAGATTGGCAACAGACTTGGTAGGACCTCACTGTACCAGACCTCTTGTGATGGACAGAGAAAATGTTTATCTTTTGAGTCTCTACTTTTGCATTTTGGGTACTGGGGAACATTTTGAAGAGATTCTCTTTTAATTTGGCTTTGGGAAAAATAGTGTATGTACAAATCTAGTGAAAAATCCTGGCAAGAGAGGAGAATTGACTAAAACAAATTAGAGAGGTTGGGTGCTTATTGCCTAGTCAGCTTATTAGATTTCTTCTACAATGTTTTTTTTTAAATCTGAAAGCCCCAAGGTGTAACTAGCATGCTTTATGTTTTTATAGAGTCTAGGCAATTTCCCACAAATTGAAAAATCGTTTTAAGCTTTCAGAACGTGTCAGGATGATGAAATGAGTAAATTCTGTCTATTTTTTGATGACATTTCGTCATTCTTGCACATGGTAGGCTTGTTTTTGTTTACTATTAGGTGATGTGAGTTCCGAGGTGGTTTTTTCATTGTTAAAATAACAACATGGATACATGAGGGGAAAAGCACATGTGGATGTGGATCCAGCAGACACAGGGAAGCGAGGGAATGGCTGGTCAGGCTGACCACTCTTGACAATGTCTCTTTAAGAAAGCTCTGTACTCTCTTGCAATGTTAAAGTTGCTAAGGTAACTGTGCATTTTTTTAGAGCACAGCAATGTAAATAGGTACATGACCTGTATAAATTCTCAGTGCATAAATTACTAGAGCCCTCAAGCTAGAGTAACTTATACACTTCCTTGTTACCAAACGACTTTTTGGCTTCTCTGTGTGTCTAATGCACAAGGATTTGACGTGCCCAGTTCATGCTGCAAAATGTCCACGAGCAGACTCGGGGCACTGATTTCCCCCACGGTTTTGGTGCAAAGAGAAGCCAGGATTGCTTAATGGGCTGTAATGGGCCCTCAGGGAGAGTGGGAGTGGCTCAGTGGTCTTTGTCCCTCCAGGCTTGCACCCCAGTAAGTCTCCCCAGCTCATTTCTGTGCTGGGGCATGCAACCCCTTGGGTCGGCATCAGCCTTGTTGGGCAGGCAAGGAAGCTTGGGGTTCTCACTGGAACCCTGCGTCCCTGCCTGTGGCTGTGCCTGATCACCCATCTGAGTGCAGTTCCAGTAGCTGTTTGAAATCGGGGGCTGGGCCCAGAAATGTAGGTCCAAGATACCCTGGTGAGTCCCACAGCCTGTGCATGGGTCTAATCTGCGTCTCCTACAGCAGCTTTGCTCGGTGCCAGCTCTGCGTGGTACCTGTTGTGTGCTCCTTGGGCTGCAAGAGGCCAGGTTGTCTTAGGAAAACTGAAGCTGAACAGCTCCTGCTTTGATGCCAAATTCTACAACCCACATCCTTGTCCTTTGTCCTCTTTTGCTATTGTGTTTTTGCAGCATCCCTGAATGCAGAGCTGCTGGAGGGGACAACGCAGCTCCGTTAATTTTATGCCTGTGCACACTGTTGCTGTGTCTGCGCTCGAATTGTGTGCGTGGCTTCAGAGTGGGGCTGCATGTTTGGGTCCTGCTGCCTCATGATAAAAGGTGTCATGCTCCTGATGGAGGCTTCTGGTGCAGAAATATGTGCACATGCACCGGCTAACACGTGTCCGGTGATTCTTCAAGCTGTGTTCGGCCTGCTGCACATATGCTGCAAAAATAGCCTGACCACTTGCAGCAAACCCAAATGCACTGAGATGATCTCTGTGTGTCCAGGGGCCACTTCTCTGGGATTTCTGGGTGTCCATGAGGCCAAAATCTTCATACTACATCCAGATAAAATGCTCTGGGAGACAGCATGCTTGGGGGTGCCTGGGGGAGGTTCTCCCTGGCTTGGTGGTAATTGCTGGTATCAATTAGGAGGGGATATAATCTTATTTCTGGAAATATCTGTTGGTGAACATCAGACTGTCCACATGTGCTTTAGCAACATCCCGAACAGCTCTGTGGTGAGGTCATGGACCACCGTGGGGAAGGCAGGACTGGCAGTGCCAGTTTCACAGGCTCCTTGTCAACAATACCATCTGCTGGATGGATCACTGCTTGGAAAGGGATGGCAGGACGTGGCATCTGACCATGGCGTGCAAGGCTTATTTCCATGCTTACCTGTGGATACAAAAGCGTCTCTGTATAAAGAAATGCTCTGGCAAGGTGGCAGTGTACCCCTGTCCTGCCCTATTCTAGTGATGAGAGGTCTGGCTGAGGCTGCTTGGATCTCCAGAGCTGGACCGGCTTCTGCTGAAACAATCCCAGGGAATTTCAGGCCAGAGAAATATTTTAACTTGCTCCCTTCCTTTGGTTTCGTGAGACTTTTCTTCTTTCTCAGCCAGGGAAACATCTCTGCAGACTTCTCATATGGCATGGGAGGATGTGAGCAGCCCCCAGTGCTGGCAGACCCAAATGGTGTCAGAAGGCAGGGGACCTACTTGGAGGCCAGTTTGGAGGGCTGCCCCTCCCTGAGCACCAGAGCTCAATGTATGGGCAGGTTCAATGTTGCTGCTGACACACAAAATCCCGAATCAGGTCTCTGATCCTCCGACTGCTGGGTTTTCCTTACATGTTCGTGGTTTTACAATAATAGTGGCTGCTGGGTGGAAATGACCTGAGCACATCCCAGCAGAGAAACTGAGAGCAGAATTTAGGCTAGACATTGAAGTAGAAACCATTTCAGGAACAGAAGGGTGAAGGGATTGCGGTGGGGAGAAATTTGATACCACAACTGGAATGATTTGGTGTTTGCTCACGTTGTACGTTGTCTTATTTTTAAGACAGAAATAAGTTGATCTGAAAAAGTCCCATCTGCTTTAGCAGGGATGGAGCAGGTGAGCTTTTGGTACAGTTGTACTGAGACTCAGTGGAAAATACTGGAGAAGTTCTGCAGAGATTTTTTTTTTTTGAAGCAAACCAACAGGAGGTGGGAACACTCCTTCCCTTGGCTTGCAAGGAGAGTTGCTGTCTTATGACTCCTTGCTGCAATGAAAGTTATTTCCTTCCTTCAGGGCAGGAGCTTTGCAATCAGAGCCCTCTAAGTCAGGCAGGAAAATTCAGCAGTGGATGCACTGCTTTCTCCCCAGATCCTCTGCACTGCTGGTCCTGTGGCAGCACCCATGGGTCACCCATCCTTGGCGGGTGACAGAGCTGTGCCCTGGCTCCGTGCACGCAGCGGGGTGTGCGGATTTCGGTGGGTTTTTTTTAAACGGTGCACTATTTTCAGGAGGAGATGGACCGTGCTGGCGCGGGGCCAGAGGCAGCACTCTCCTTGCCAGGAAGCCAGATGCATGGTCACATTGCCTGGCTCTCCCTGGCAAGGCTGGGAAAGCTTCAGCAGGTGTGATCAAACAGCATGCGGGAGCCGCAGGTCCAGAGCTGCCTGCCTCCGAGGTACCACCACACTTTGTCACCAGAGCCCCTGCACGGCAAATGTCCCCTCAGCCAAACCAAAAATCCTCGGTGCTGGGTGCTGCTCCTCCCTGGTGCACGCTCTGCTGGGCTAGGCTTTGAGGGATGGCTTTGGAGCAAGGAGCAGCAGCAGGATGGAAAGGCTCTTTCCCCTGCCCTCCTCCCCCGCCGGAGCCTTCCACCTCCTCAGCAATGTTGTGGCGAGAGCAGAGCCTCACAGTCAGCAGACTGCAGTGACAGATGGCAGGTCATAAGCCCTCTCGCTAATCTAACACTGGAAAAGAAAATAGGGCTGGGGGTGATTCAGCTGCTAGGCCTCAAAGCGAGGGGCTGACGGGATAGCATGCTCCTCTGACATGTCCTTGAAGGATGCTGCATCCCAGAGGACCGCAGGAACAAAAGTAAAGTGACGATCAAGCAAAAACCTGTTTGCAGAATAAGGCAAATTTTGCTAAAAACGGATAATGTGCTCAGAGTCATTCTGAGTAATTGGATTTCTATTAGCAAGATGCAAATGTTACTAATAGAATTCTCTAGCAGGAATAATTTGTGCTCTGGATCTGAAGCTACCCGGGCACTGTCGTCTTTCCATCCTTAGTTGTCCACTGACCAGAGCTGTCTGCACCCTAAATGTATTTATCTATCAAGCTGTCTCTTTGTATGTGTGGATCTGAAGGCAAGCCGAGTCCATTTAATTCAGCACAGCATTCTGGAAACATTCATGTGGCAAGGGGTATTTCTTGGCATTTGTAAGCTGCGACTTGCATTTAAAACTAATACATTTTATTTTCAAGGAAGGAATCCAGGCTGCATCCCGAGCCGCCTGCTCCTGCTGGCAAACACCCGTCCTGCTGAAGTGGCAAAGCTTGTGACACCATGGTGGAGGCCAATGTCAGGGGCTGTCGGTGCCTCCATCCTACCATGAAATCGGTTTAAGGTCGGGAGATGAGCGTTACTGATTGGCAGGGAAAACCCTGCGGGGGCATAGGGGGTTCTAATGCCACTGGGCTTGGATGGTCCCTGTGAAACCAGTGGGGCTCTTTGCTATGGCAGGGCACAAATCAGAGCTTTAAATGTCCAGGAGTAGGGACTAAGGGTCAGGTTTGCAGCTCTAAAGCAACATAGCTCTTCTGAAATGGAGAGTTATGGATAACTGTGGTCCAGCCTGCTGAATCTGCAGTGGAAAACACGCTCTGCTCTGTGTGTAGCTGTGAGGGCAGGCACTGCTACCCCTGCTCAGTCACTGCTGGTGTCCCCCTGAAACAAAACAAAAAAAATCAGTGTATTTTTAAAACTGATTCCTGAAGGGAGTATATTTTAGGAATTTTTGAAATGAAAATGTCTTTTTAGCAGAACAAGTACCTGTACATGATGTTCTCCATATTTTCTGGGGAGGAAAACCTCCCACTTTTGAAAACAGCTTTTGCAAAAAGTGTTAAGTGTTTTTTCAAGCTACAGTTCAAGTTTTTTTAGCTCAAATGTTTCGCTTGTTGCCCCAAAATATTTTATAAAAAGTTTTCAGGCTTGAAAACATTTTAAAGAGATAGGAAATCACAGTGTTCTAAAAAATCATTTTGATGGAGGAGAAACACTTGTGGGCTGGTACCGCCAGTGTTGACATCAGTTCTGATTTTTAACTTAGTAACAAGCTTGAACTAGCAGACTGCAGAGCAATTTCTTCTGGTCCTTCCTGGCTCCTGCTGGCTTTTTTGTTGGAGAAGGAAGGAAAAAAGGGCTGCAGAGAGAAGGCACTTCCTTTTTGCACACCTCTGTATCCTGGTACTGTTCTAATGGGGAAAAGGGGATACGGAAAAGGAAAATTTCCCTGTCATAGTGTAGAGCTGGAAAATACCTGGACATAACACTGCAAAACCGAACATGATATTGAAATTATACTGGCTCTTCAAACCTTTAGAAATATTGTCAGTGCTGAAGTGGCCCGAGTTCATGCCAGTGTGAAGGCCTGTCCTGAAGTTTGTCTTCATGCAGAGCTAAAATGGATTAGGAAAAATAAGTGCTATTTTAAGAACTGCCAGGAAACTGGATGCTTCCACTTTGCTGAGGTTGAAACAAATATAAATGTTGACATTAAGGTTTGGGGTGAAACTAAAGCCAATGTGGTGTGTGAGGGCAGTCTGTCAGGAAGTCTTATGAGGTATGTTTTGTCCTGGAAGTTAAACCCTTTGGCAAGTTCCTTTAGCCAAAACTGGGGGAAGGAGATCTTGGCCAGAGAGCAGCTCCTCTGCCATTTGGGGGCAGAGCAGGGGTGTGGCCATACTGGCAAACGGCTGTGCAGGTGAGTGGAGGGCAAGGTCTGAGAGGTCCCACGGTCTTCTCCAAGCTCCCAGCAAGCTTGCAGGTCACGAAATAGTCATACAACCCTAGAATTAGGGTTGGGAACAGCAGTGATCAACCCCTTCCAAGGATCCCTCACTATATTGTCAATGATCTGCTCAAGGATCTGATGGGAAAGGCCTGTTTGAAAGTACAGAGCCCCCAGTGATTCTCATAACTGCTTCTCAGAGAAGATTTGGTCTTTCTGAAACCCAGTCTAGATCAACCTTTGCTCCTGGGAGCTACAGAATGCAACCCTCTACTAAATGCTCTGGCCTTTGCATCGCAGTTTGATCCTGGGAGGAGATACCTTAGAAAAGGGGTTTTGTTAACTTTTTTTTGTCTAGGCAGATGGTAGCAGAGATGGTTGAGATAGTAATGAAGTGATTTTTTGCTCATTAAGGGCATGCTTTGCAGGAAGGTACAATTTTTATGAATAAATGCCATAAAATCACATAGTGACGTGGGGCAGGGTCTTCACTGTGACCTGTTGTGCTGTTTGATCACCATAGGAGAGTGAGCCCAAACTCTGTCCACCTGTTTAAAAATCCAGAGGGTTGGTTTCAGTTTTGGCTCAGCTCATTCTTGGAAAAGCAGACACTTCCCACCATTATCACCTCTGAAAATCTGACCTGGGAAAATAACTGCAAACGCAGTCAATGAATCTGTGCTTAGACACGCCCACTCTGCTGTTGGAATACTGAAATAAATAGGATAATATGTACCGTTTTGCTGGAAAATAAGGCACATGTGGAAGGGAGATGAACAAAAAGAAGGTGTTCAACGCCGGGTCCTGTTTTTAGAGTCCTTCTCGTGTAAGTGCAGCCGAGGCGCTGGAGGTGAAAGAGCTGCTGGTTCCAGCGATGTGACAATAATAATAAGTAGTAGAAGTAGTGGCAAAGCTGAAGGCAGGAGCTGGGGCGGGGGAACTCTGGCTGTGTAAGTCGGCTTGTGCAATTCCCAGAGCTCTCCTTATCTCCCTGTGCCTTTGGTTGGCATATCAGCCAGACAAAGAGCTTAACGCAACTTGGCAGAGCGGCTGGGGAAATTGTTTAAAATTTCCAGCAACTGCAACAATTAAGTAAGCCTTGGAACGAGGGAGAATAGTTGTCCCCTTAGGATTCCTATCACCCAAGGATAACATTTCCAGGCTTTGTCCAGCAAGAGATGTCACTTCATTTACAGAGATCCTCACAATGTTGAGGTATATTGGATATTGGTTATTATATGCAGAAGACTATCAGGAATCATCTCAGCTGGGCTAATTGTTCCTGCGTTCAGGGCTGATGGAATTTTAATTTAAGGGCTTGTGAAGTTCCCCAGAATTATAAAAGATGATGAAAAAGCCTTGTTTTCAGAAGTATATTATTAATCTCCTGGATTCAGGGAATTTAAGGTTTCAGCCAAATGCATTCCTGAAAAAGAGATTCCTCAGCTGAGACTTACTACCCTTGGCTGCCTGTTTTGGGATGGAGACAGGGTGGAAAAGCAGCATTTTCTACAAGAACTGACTGTGGCAAGGGCTCGATTCCCTGACAGTCATGTTGACGTCATGTTCTTCAATGTTTGTTTTTATAGCTTGCAAAAAAAGAGAAGTGTTGCCCTGTTTTGTGTCACTGCTTTTTCTAGGGTGCTTCTCTTCCCTTCCACCTCTTTGCTTTACTGAACCTGTGCTGAGGATGTGTCATGCCTTCACAGCCTCCTCCCTTTGGATGGGGGAGGAAAAAGGGAAAGGGGCGGGGGGGAGGAGCAATGACTCTGTGGTACTGTATAAATAGTTGCTTTATTATCATAAAAAAAATTGCACTCTAAAGATTTTTAGGATCAAAACATACCAAAGAAAATGTAAAACAAAATTAAAATGAAGCCGGTATTCACATTGTCAGCAGTTATTTTGTCACTGCAAAGCATCTCCTCAAAGGAATATTGTGCAGCACAGCAGCAGCCGAATGAAGCAAGCGGCTCCGGCGTTTACTTAAAAGGGAAGTGCAGGGACATCTTCAAACTGCAGTAATGGATCCCTGGGGTTTCTCTAAAGTCTGATAGTGGCACTGACATTTCCTGTGAAGTTGGAGGCTGGCAGGTTGTTAAAACTTCCCCGTTTTTTTTTAACTGCATCAAGTGTTGCAGTAGTTTGTTGAACATATAAAATCACTTCTCCACCTCCTCCTTTTAAAAAAAAAAATTCCAGATATCAATAAAGAACTTGAGAGAGGAAAACACTATAATTATAGCCAAAAAACTGGCACAATGCCTGCTGTATAAACCTATTATTTTGGTAGCAGAGAATTCGGTACTGGAATAATTCTCTGGGTGGAAACTTGGCAAACATGATCGCAGCCTGTGAGCTAATCTTTTCTTTTTCCTCCTGTAATAACATTTTTTCCTACGCTACAGATTTAGCCATTTAAAAATTGTGCATCCTATTACTGAGATTGTGTATGCACAAATGACCTATGTTATGGGTCTCTGGGGTGACGTGAATGTAGACAAGAGATCTGCATGTTAGATTAAAACCCCTTTGCTGGAAAATTGGTGCCCTGTAGATTCAAATACAATTAGCCTTGATCTGAACTGCTGCCACGAGGAGAGCTTGGCTATTGCTGAGGGTGCCGCGGGAGGACTGGGGCCCAGGAGAGCCTGGACAAGGTCTGGGATCAGGGTTTTGGGCTGCTGTGTGATGGGGAATGTTTCTGTTTCTGCTGCTCACTGTCTCAGCCTCGCAGCAAGTCTGTCCTAGAGCTTGCTGGTCTTGAGGAGTAAAAGTCTAAATATTTGAACACATTTGAGGATTCAAGTTGTTGTGAAATGGAGCTGGTTCTATCTCCATAACATTGCAAGAGCTGTCATCAGCCATGCACAGAGACCAGTTTTTATGGCTGGCCCTTCTTTTTAACAGAGCTGAGACACCAGAACACCTTGGTGGAACCGTAAAAGAGCTCAGGTAACGCAGGATTCTCGTCACTTTTTT
>VZTI01003113.1:248742-316106 GCA_013397865.1 Struthidea cinerea | reverse complement strand
AACATTATTAAAAAAAAAAAAAAATCATCCTCCAAGTAGAAAAAGAGAATTTGATTCACGTGGAAGGGGGACAAAGTGAATTGGCAAATTGTGGGCAGGTGCTGGGCCAGCTTCCTCCACATGAATTTGTTAATGCGTCTTAATCCTGACCTGTAACACCCTGCCTGGCTAATGCTGTGGCCTCTCATGACCGGGAATTGCAGACTGCTGAGTTGTGTGGCACTGGGCTGGGATTTTGTCTTTTTCTTTCATTTTTTTCCATGTGTTGTAGGTTTCTAACTACATTTCGTTTGTGACCTAGATAGGATTTGAATCCAATTCTCTAAATTTTTTGTGAGAATGGAATTACTCCACTTCTCTTTGTGTGCATGTACATCTATGCTTGCACATTGCCCCCTGTGAAGAAATTTCCACTGCACAGAGATGAAAAAGTGTTATTTTGAAACAGAGCCCCCAGTCTATATTTCTTTAAATTGAACGTGACAGCTTAACACGCTCCCCTTCCTTTTCTTTTCCTGCTCTCTTAATTTCTAAATGGGTAATTATTTGTTGGGGGTTTTTCTTCAGATTTGGGTGGATGCAACGTGGAGCTGAGTGTTGCTATGCAGATTCCTGATTCTGATGGCAGGAACATAAAGCTCTGCAAAGAAGGGCGTCATCTCGGCAATCCGGGGACGCGCGCTCCGACTCGTGCCTGTGATTTCATCCTTGCAGCAGCATTCCCCACCCCAATGACTCCCTGAGCCCAAATTGGGGACGGATTTTGGGCTGCAAATGAGAAGATTAGAAGTTTGGGATAATGGTGTTAATAGGGGGATGGTGGACGCACGGCGGGTTTGCGGGGAAACACCACGTCGCGCTCCCAAAATACAACTTGTGTAGGGAAGCGTTGTCACTCCCGGTTCTCTGTGTTTTGGTGGAAAAGCAACTGTTTGTTTTTACAACTGCATACCTATAGAAGATGTCAATATATGCATCATCCAGCAAAATAATAGAAAAACCATGGAGTTTATATAATGGAAACTGTGCATTTTTTCGTTTGCACTTGAAAATAATGCAAGCTTCCCCTACACAGTTATATTCTGTCTAATTTGTCCTCTTTCACTATTTTTCTTTTTTTTTTTTGCTTGCAAGTTGTTGAACTGAACAAACGATATTGAAGTCAGTGTTGTCCCTACCCCGCTGTACACTCTGCCTTTTTCTGCATGTTTTTCCTTCAGTTGCTGACAAAGGCAGCCCAAACGCTGGGTGATTATGGTCAGGTTTTGCAATCTTTCCATCGGATGTATTACTTCAAACTATTAATAACTCCATTCCAGGAGAGTCATAACTGTCATGTAAATGCATCTTTCCCTGTCTACATAATACAGGAACCTGAGAGAGTTTTCAGAACAAGCCAAAGAACACGGTGAAAATTAATGTATTTTCCCAGGTTAAGTCGTAAGGGCTGAATGCACAAATGTGGACTTTTTTTTAACCAACAATTTTTCATTTATTTTTAATTTAGTCACATGTTTTAGTTTTCAGGCACATTCTGAAAAATGATCTTTATAAAATATGCAGTCCTCTTCACGGTCTTATTACATCACTACTGCACTGGGAGAGACATCTCTCTAAATTGAAAACTATCTTTAATGAACTGTTGTTTTATTTTAGGATCCCTTTAGGTTTCCTAGAACATTCAGTCTGAGTTGTCTGTCTGAAGGAATTCTGACCTAACAAATCAAAATAAAAAAATATTCTGCAGCCCTTGACCTGGCCCACAACAGCTCCCTGTGTTATAAAACAAAGGGCTGTGTGGTGATGGGGGGAAATCCCACTGTGAAGTAGAAAATCAGCATTATTGCTTAGCTGTGGATTTGGAATTAAATCACACGTGAGATTTAAAAATTTGATGGAAAACTGTGACCTTCTGCCTTACCTGCAACTGTAGTGGAAGACAGTGACCCTAGAAGAACGTGATCTATTGGTGAGATAAAGTGAGCCGTAAAATATGAGGAGGATGGGTTATTGTCAGTAAAAAGCATAAAGACAAGGAAAAAAAAAATCTGAACCTTAATTGTCGATGAAGGAAATATAGAGGAGGAAAGAGGGAGATGAAGGGGAGAACGAGAGCATCCCCAGTGGCAAAATGGTTAAAAGAGATGACTAAAATCCAGGAAAAAATCAAGCAGTCAAGTAGTTAATTGACTTTGCTTTAATCAGCCCAATGAATATTCATTAGTGTGCTGGTCCTAATCATGGGGGCCATGTTGTCCGCATTTAGCAAGCGCACGCTCAGCATCATGCATGCCTCAACAGCTTCCCTTCCTCTCCGCACTGACATTAAATTTAGAGGCTTTGCGCCTTCCCAGCTCGAAGGGAGCGGGATTGGCCCAGCTGCTCGCTCCGAGATGCCATAGCAACCCCTGGCTCGTTGCCTTGGAAACATTTTTTTTTAATTTTTTTTTTTTTTTTTTGTGAGGGCCTGAGCCAGTAATCCATAGGCTTAACGTAGAAAATATGTCTTTGTGGGGTGTGTGTGTGTATAGATATAGAGATGTAAGGCAGAGATTGAATGGGCGGAAGGCGAGTGTGTCTTCCATTGTGCGGCTTTCACGACAGGAATGGGGTGAGGGATCTCCTCCTCCACAGCCCAAGCTCTTCTGTGGGTTATGAGCGTTACATTTTTTATTTTATTTTATTTAAATTAAAAATGCATCACCTCTCTCAGTTCATTTCCAGACCTGTTCGAAGGGAGGAGGAATATTCATCTCTGCCGTAACACTCCCCTCCCCACCCCAGGAAGAAACACCGAATGTTTTAAGGGCTATAGGACCCTATTATCCACATCGAGTTGAAGTTCCTCCTCCTGAAGGAGGTGGGTCTGGAAATGAGCTGCCCCATAAATCAATGGAGAAGTGCAGGCATGGAGCTGGAGTCACGGAGCGGTGAGTGCGGCTGCTGCTCCTCACGTTCCGGCTGCTTCTCCCTTCGCGCGAGCAGGGGGAGGCTCCTGCCAGAGATTGGCTCAGCCAACGCAATTCCAATCCCACTCCAGCCTCTTAATATTCCAGATGTTGCTGGGCAAAAAATGATGATGTCCTGATCCTGGTGTTTTAGGAGTAGTTTGTGTTTCTGCCTCCCTGAAAGCAAAATATGAAAAAGTCCCCAGCTGTGTCAGACCCAGCATTCCAGGCTTTAAAAATAGAATTTAAAAGGAAAAAAAAAAAACCAAACAAACAAACAACAAACTACCCGAATATATTCAGAATGCCTGCGAGAAATTTTGGAGCTGGGAAATCCAAATGGTTAATGTTATCTGGTAAATAAAGCTCATCCCTTAAAGCAAATAAAAAAAAAAGTCCTGACCTAGTGAGGCATCATCTCCAATGGAACAAAACAGCTGCAGGGAAAATGCGCAAAAACAACCCGTCCTCTTTGGACTCGGGCTGTGCGCGTGCGAGGTGCCTTGTGAAACACTCAGGGTAAAGATGAAAGCTGCACAGGAATCCAGAAATAGTCCTGCAGAAGATTAAGCAATAGGTGCTTTCAAAAAAGCATTAGTAATTTCCTAATATTCTCTTCTGTGTCTTTTTTTTTTTTTTAATAGCTCTTAAGATAGAGCAGAAATGGCTACAAGTGAAAAGCTAATTCAGAAGCTCTGAGAGGAATTTGGTTTGGTCTCTACGAGAGGTTTTTTTAATGTTTCTATTATCGTTATCTTAAATTATTCAAAAGTGTCATTTTGAGCTCACGGTGCAGGCACATGGTTTAATGAAAGCAGATGAAGAAGGATCCTCCTTATTGAAAAAAAACAGGGGGATCATTGTCCCATGTCCTGCCACCTGTGATGGGAAAGGTCCTGCTGGTTCAGCATCGTGTGCTGGGGGGAGCATAAATGGAAAAGAGGGCTCATTTTTTTGGCTCATCAGGAAAATGTTCTGTAATGATGCGAAAAATGTGGGGACATTCAGGGCTGTTCCCAGGGCAGCATAGAAAGGGACAAACTTTATTTTCCCTTGATTCCCATGCCCTGAACGGCACCAAAACCCCATTAGAGACCTCTGGATGCTGTAGGGCTCGGGATGGCAGATTGTGTGCTGGCCAATGGTCCAGGCACCAGCTCTGGCAGCTGTGGGTGGGAAAATGTTTCTCAACATCTGTATCTGCACATATAAGATAAGGTTAATCAGCCTCCAGTTCCACGTCAAAGAGAACTACTGTGGTTTGCAACATTTTTAAGTGTGAAAGGAAAAAAATCTGCCACCCACAACCAAATGTCAAGATTGAAGGCTGGTGGCTTGATCTCCAAGGTCTTCAGCAGCTTCCATCTGGCTTGGGCAGCCCTGCTGCCATCCTGAGCACAGCTCAGTGGGGGTCATTTCTGGAAGGAAAAGATGGATATTTCAGGGGGAGGAGAGGTTTAGGATGCCTTTTAGTGGGTTTTACTTTTGTTTCTTTATGTCTTGGTTTTAGTTGTTTTGTGTTTGGTTTGGTTTAGTTTTGTTTTTTTAATAAAATTTAAATTCACCGGTAATTATAGCTGCAAGAATGGAGAGGAGAGAGAACTGCGAAATGCATGAATCAAGAAAGAGCTGATTTAAAGCAGCCTATCAGAGCTCCTGGGAAAGATCATTTTATCCCAGGAAGCATCGAGGCAGAAGGACTCATAGGATCCAAGAGTGGCAGAGCACTGATGTGACACAAAGAGCTCCTGGGGAGGGGGTGAGGAAGAAAAGTAGGTTAAAAAAATATTTACAGTGAATTTCCAGGGGAAATTTTTAATCTTGGTAGATCCATTTCTCTACAAAAATTGTGTTGGGAAATTTCTCAAATGTGTTTAAGAAGTCCAGACCAAAGTACACTTGAGAAAATCCTTTATGTAGCCCTACTGAGTGGCATTTATTTAAAAAAATCATAATGGGAATGATTTTATGTTGGTGTTCTGAATTTGTTGATTCAAATCTCTGAATCGTGTCACTCTGCTTCCTTGTGGTTAATTTTGAGAGCTGTTGGTTGTCCATTGAAAAGACATGATCAATTAATTTTGTATGGGGAATACACAATCAAACACTGAGCACGGTGACGCTGTCCCTTGGGCCAGTAGTGCCATGGGCTTGGCATCTCCTCTTGGGGCTTTTCTGGGGTTCGAATCTGGTTTGTGCTGGTACGAATGACTATGGAGGAAGGACAGGACTGTTCCTCTTGGAAATCAGCATAGAGGAGAAACAAAAAAGGCAATGAGCCCCTGCTCGCAAAGGCAAAGCAGCACATGCTGCTGGGAGGACCCACTCTGCATTCAGAAATGGCTGAATAGTTTGCCATGCTGCTGGTGGAAATGCATGAAATTGCCCTGGTTTGTATGAGGCATCATCCGGAAGGTTGTGCTGATGGTACCTGGGAATTCATCCTTTGTTAAGGTGTTGTTTTCATTGTCCTGTTGGGGAGTAGAAAAATATACTGAGTTAGGTGATAAATTACCCTGGTGAAAATGGTGGGATGTCTCAGAGCAGTTTTGGGCCAGCCTCGGTTTCAAATGTGGCAAAAGGCAAGAAAGCAAAGAGCTGGAAGGAAAAGAACACTTCTCCAAGTGAATAAAGATCAAAGAGCTGATGTTGTCTGACAAAAACGAGGATATACCTATGGAGAATATTTTTTTTGCAAAGTTTAATCTGAACAGCTGTAATACTATGCAAAGATAAAACTAAAGCATATACAGCTTTTTAAAAATGGTGTGCTGATATTTCTTCTTTTGATTTGTTCTATTTTCTTTTTTTTCTTAGCTACAAAGTATCCAGTGCTCTTGAGGAACAAGAAACCCCCAAGCCTAAACTGCCAAAAAGCTAGGTAAGCATCGATTAATTTTTCTTTTTCCTTCATTCTTAAATTATCAGTAACTTGGAGTTTTTAAATGGATTCTTATTTTGGAGTACAACAGCATTGTATCTGCCGGACCCAGCGCCAGTGTGTGCACAGAAAGGTGCTTTTTGTGTTAGTGCTGCAAACCCAGAGCAAGGTTCCTCCCCAGGTGCGCCCGAGGAAGGCGCGCACACCACGGAGGGAGCACATGTGAGACTGCTGCTCCCTCCTCTCAAAGGCTGCTTAGAAAAGCACCAAGCAGCGCTGCTGGTGCCATTTCACGCCTGGTGCCTTCACTAAAGCTGGAGGCAGAGCAGGCAGGGAGCTGGAGGTCAAGGACAAGCTCAGCTCCATGCATCAGCTAGCCTCCCTTCAAATCTTACCTGCCCAACCTGTGAGGCTTTTGCAGAGAGGCAGAGTGCAAACCAATCCCCCTCTGCTGTTAAAGATGGAAAAATCCCTTCTTTTATGCAATTGTGTCTCTTCTCATCTCTATTTTTGTCATTGGCTGACAGGGTGGGAAGGGAGAAGGAAAGGATGGGGAGGGAGGCACCAGAGAAAGGAAAATTACCACCAGATCAGGTAATTGAAGTGAGAAGGGAGAGAGAAGGAGAAAACAGAGGCTAATTCCTGAAGCTGCCCCCTGCAAACAGGGCTCAGGCTCCTTTACATGTGCTTGAGCCAGGACCACAAAGCCCTAACTTAAGTAGGTTTCTCTTCCAAGGAGGTCTCATCCCCTGCCTCAAATCAGCAACATCAAGCAATGTGCTTCTGAAAACACTGCCCTAGTTGTGGCTGGGGCAAGTCTGCTGCTCTGCTCTGGGTTTTATCTTAAACTCCTGGGGTATCAGTCAGACAGGCAGTTGCTTCCATGCTTCTCAAGAAATTCAGATACCAGTTGCAAACAGAGCCCAGGGAATAAGGAAGGGGATACTCTGTCCAGATCGGCTGCGGCATACTCTAAGTAGAGGGGCAAACCCAAAGCTGTCACCTTCTGCTTGCAAACCATGGCAGTGGTGCAGAGATTTGTGTTGGGACATCCCCTGCTGAAAAGGGAGGAGGCACAGTGCTTGACTCTGGTTTGTTGATTTAGGACGTTGTCTAAAGGTTGAGATTTCAGAGAAATTTGGGGTTTGGCTTGGAAGAACTTGCTTTTTCACTGAGAACCTAACCACTGTTCAGCTAACTGCAAAGTCTTGAATCAGGAAGAATGCGTTGCGTTAAATTGTTCTGCAGAACAATGATTTTTTGGAAAACAAAGCAACAGTAACCAGAAAGAAAACCGCAACAAACAAAATAATATTTATTTCTGCCATGGCAGCTCTGTGAACTGAAAATGGGATGTTTTGTTTTGCTGGTCTTGTGTGCAGAAAGTGATTGTATCCAGTTGCAGACAAAAATTACATCTGGGCCTTGGAAGAGGGAAAAGGAGGGTGGGAAGATCTATGTCTGCAGAATCACTGATGCAGGAAGATGCAAGTGCTGTGTTGTGTCTAGTTGCATCATGTGTGAATCCATCAGCAACTTAAAGAAACAGCAAACTCGGTGCAACCTCTTTCTGTGGTTTTTCCATCTGCTCCCTGATCTGCTGGTGAGGAATGTTCAGCTTTGCCATCTCCTACCCTCGAGATGTCCTCTGTGGGAGCTCTGGGTGACTTTTCTCAGCTGAAAAAAATACCCAGGAATGTCTGCAAACTTTTGTGAGAAAAAAACCTTTGTCAAATTGTTACTGTGAATGCTGCACTGCTGTTGTATCCGTGTAATGTTTGTTGAGGACTTCATGAGTACAGTGCCTGTTAAAATTTTGCTGTCTTCTGTCTTAAAACACCAATAAGATGATAATTATGGGTGGAAAAAAGGCTACTTCAGCTTCTAGTTTTGGGTGCAAGTGTGGGACCTGAGTCCATAATGTGCTGATTGTGAGGTCAAAGCTGTTCTGTGAAACTGATGAATGAGTTTATTCTTGGGAAAAATTCTCCTTGCAAACCCTTGTGCACTACTTAGTGTTTTACTCTAAACCCTAACCTTCTCTCACATTGTTCATTGAATCTCAGGAGAGCTGTCTGCCTCCACAAGGAATCTGTCAGCCCACTCCCAACAAGCTCATATCCATGTCTTGACCTGCTCAGGGACTGACCGTTTTCATTTTTAGCCCAGGTTTTTTTTGGGAAAACAGTTCTGTGCCATACGAAGCAGTGTGTGGGTGTCTCTGTCTATCAGTTTCCATAATATTTTTTTAAGCCTGTCAGCTAATCTCTCCCAGTTTTGACAGAGGTAGAAGTCTCAATGATATTTAATTCCTAGTAGTTTTCCAGCATGGGCAGTGGGGGAGAGAGCAAACCCCATTGCTGCTCCCCCTGAAGGGGAGAGAAATGCACAGTTTATACCTCTATTAGACATCAGAGACTCCACCCCAGCAGAAGGTATTTTTGAAAATCGTGCAGAAACACCACTGTTCATTTATTTGCCATTTGCTCACTCAGCCATTGAAGGGTTTGTTTTTTCAAATGAGTGATGACCAGCAGAGAATGGTTTTGGGGAGCTCTGTCTCTGTTGTGCTGGGCTGGGGGTTGGCAAGAAGGTGGTAGGAGCTGGGTGAGACCTGGGTGCTTCTCTTCCTGCCTGTCCCAGGACTTCCTGTCCCAGTACATCCTCATTTGTAATGATTACAAAAAGACTTGTAATTGACATCTGAAATACAGCCTGAATTACCGTGGGTGGTTCCAGTATTAGTGGGGTTGGTACCATGCGGGTTTTGGATGTTCTGCAGGAACACCCATGATTTCACTGACCCATAATGAGAGCAAGGGTAGTGCTAGACACAGCAGAACCCCCAAAATGTTTTGCAGTGACAACTGGGGCCGTGCTGCCTTTGCTCTGCAGCAGTTGCGGGAATTGTGCATTAATGTGGGACAATGACACCGCCCTGATGTTGGCCAAGCTTTGTGCCGCTGAACTTTACACCAACGCCTGCGTGGAGAATGACTTGGGTCAGACAAGAAAAAAGCTGAAAAGCTGTTGGCTGCTACCCCAGAGGTCCTCTAGCGGTTCCACATCCCCTCATTGTGCCGTCATTTATGCGCACGAGTTTATTACCAGAGAAGGGCTGTTGTGTTAGCAAAGACCGTCCTCAATGGTGGCAATTTGGTTTTGTCATGGTAATACAGCACCGATGCACTGCAGACACAAAAGTGAGTTCTGCATGGCTTAGCAAAGAGATTTTCACATAGCTGCTGGGCGAGTCCATTGGTTTCTCAGTGTTCCTGAACAGGAGTGGGTCAATGGCAATTTCTAGGAAGGCAGATGCCCCTTGCTGAGCTTGTCTGACTATGAAGTGCTACACAAGACGTGCGACGTACATAGCATCCTCAGCCCTCTGTGTAACTTGCAGACTGTTAAAAGTGCACAGCAGGAATGAGAACACTTTTAATCCACTGAATTTGCTGTTTAGCATGACCTGAATAATCCGGTGGGGCTAACGTGATCTTCAGCACTAGCACTCAACTGCCTGTTATCCCCTTTGAAGCTGCAGGATATCAAAAATATCTGACTGGTTTGGACTTGGATGGTGCCTGTGTGTAATTTGTTTTTCAGTGATATTGTTCCAGGCTCTGCTGTTCTCAATGCCAGTGAGGCTGTTCCTGTGTGAACTTTTTAGATAGGATCTCTCTCGATCATGCTACTTGTTCTGTTGACCACAGCTGCCTGTTCATCATCACTTCCTTTATGTTTTCTCTTTGGTGGGAAATGAAAAGTAGAGGAGGGCAGAGCAAGCGTAGGGAAGCTAAAAATGTGTCAGTAACTGCCTAGCAGGAGGCAGACTCTTTCCTCCAGATTGCCGGATACATGAAGGTAGCGCCTTGATTGGTGCAAATTGCCATAGATGAGAAACCATTCGTATTCATTCAAATTTATAGCAGCTCTGTGGATGTTTAAATTCCTCCCCCTGTTTAGCAGTGCCCTGATGAGCCACAGCACTGAACTGGTGGGATGATGGATACGAAGAATTGAACCAAAATGTGGCTGGTGATCTCAGTGGTCAGTGTGTGGTTACACCTTTCCACAGAATACGTGTTCTTACTCAAAGAAATAATCATGTGGGGAATGGAGGTGTATTTTTGGGAAGGTTCTCCTGTTACTCCAGAGCTCTCTGGTTCTGTCTGGCTTGTAATCTGACAGCCCTTTCTGTCACTGATGTTAAGAGCTTCTCTGGGGTTATGAGAAAAGACAAACTTTCAAACCCAGCATCCTTAAGAGGGCATCCAAATGCTGCACTGTACAAAGGAATTGAAATTAGCTCTAAATGCAGTTGGCTTTACCTGCTTTATGAAAAAGAGAAATATATTTTAAAAGGATATGTTTCATGTAATCATGCTGGGTTTATCAAGTGCAGAAAGATGTCTCCTAACAATACCCAGGAAGATTACAATTGTCAATCAGAGCAGAGGTCCTGTTCGTGCCTCTTTGCCTCACTCCCCTGCTGCTCTGATTTTTCTGGGCACAGCCGCACTGAACAAGGTGAAGAGTGTAAAGAAAGCTATTTAACCATCAAAAGACAGTGCCAGCCAAGCACAGAGCTGAATTTCACCTCCTCAGTGCCAATAATGAAGTTTTTACAGGGAGAAATGTGCACAACAGCAAGAGTGGAAGCCATCCTGTGTGGTCCCGTAAATGGTACACTCTCTCCTTCTGGGGCTCCACAATAGCACAAGGGCTGCTGCAAAGTGGGCAAAGGCCTTCTTGAAGGGCTCGTGGAGCTTTTCAGCTCATTGCAGGATCCTCAGAAACCCTCAGCATCCTCCTCCTCTTGGCACGGCAGGGTCGATAAAATCAGATCAAGGCTTAGTATTTCTAAACAAAAGGGAGTGGTTAAATGGGCTTTTAAACACTGGAACCTGTCCAGCTCGTTGGGAGGCAGAGCCCGGAGAGGCGGGGGTGAGGAGAAAGCTCAAGGTGCCAAACTCGGGGTAGAGTGGCACTTGTGAGCAAAGTTGCTGGAAAGTCATTTTGTTGCTTGTGTTGCGCAGTGTGTGTGTGTGTGTGCAGAACAGATTGGCAGACGCCTGTGCCCACGAAGGCGGGCTGGGGGCCGGGGGGAGGCTGCTTTGGAAAGGTGCCAATTGTTCCATGGGCTTTCTGCCATCAGGAATTTTTTTTCCCCTCTTCCCTTCCTCCCCATCCCAGCCCCCAAACGCACACGAACAGGCTGGCAGGAAGAGCATGCTGAAAAGGATCTGACAGTTTGAACAACACTCGATGACTTAGTTTGTTTTCCCTGACTTTGCGCCAGCAAGCAGGTCTCTGGATGAAAGACTTTATTAGGCTTTTAGAGCCACTGTGACACAGGTCTTTCTTTGACCTGAGGTACTTGAGAAGAAATGAAAACAACGTGTAACTTTCATGGAGTTGAAAGACTGCCCAAATGGAAGAATACGGTTTACAAGGGATCCAGAGTATCACAAAACGTTTCCCAGGGTGAAGCGCGGCAGAGCAGAGCGGGGGGAGAGCCCATCCTGGGAAGAGGGAGAAGGCGTTCAGTGGCTGCTCGTGATGAGGAGGAAAGCTGATCCGGCTAATTAGGAGATGATGAGATGATCGCATCCAGCGGAAGGTGCCATAACCAGTCATCAGCATTCGGGGTGTCCAGTGGAGGGAAGGGTTGGGAATTAGCGCTTATTGCCAGGAGCCTGCCGCTGCGCGGCATCCCAGTGCTGCCTGGGTTGGGTGCTGGCACGGGGCTGTGTGCTCAGCACTGCAGCTCCTGCTCCGCCCGCTCTGCTCAGACCTGCCAGAGCCACGGAAGAAAATACATGGAAGAAAAGCTGTGCTCCATTAGCAGTGGTAGCATCCACAAGGCAAATGTAGGACAGCTGGATCCTCCTCCTCCCGCAGCGATGCCGGAAAGTCTTAAAAGGGCCGGAGCTGGCTCCAAACACTACCTAAATTATCCCCTCTTCAATCCTCAGGGATAGAGGGAGAATTTCTCATTAACTTTCTGTATGCCTGCTTTACTCCTCAAGGAGCTTGGCTGAGGAGTTTGAACAAGAAAACCAAGAATTAGGCTTTTCTTATAAAAAAAAAAAGTAAACAAGCCACTCGGTGAGGAAAGAGGAAGCATCAAAGAAAGGGGGGGTACCACAGAAGGAACAGTGCAGTCGATGCTAGGAGTAAGTAACTTTGTGAAAGAGACCCCCCACTTGGAAAAGTAATTTTAAAAAAGATGATTCATCCTTTTTTTTCTTTCTAAAATCTCATAGAAGGAAAAAGATGGCAGGCCGGATTTGTAGAGCTGAAATAGTTTCTGAAAACTGAAGAGCAGATGACTGAGAAACAAGTAATACTGTTGCTGGCTTATCAGTCTTGGAAGAGAATCACAGAAACTGAAACTGCATCTTTTTAAGCCTCAGTAGGCTGGGGAAGGAGTTTTCATGGTTACAAGCCATGACTGAGAAGTTTTTCTGGAGCTCGCCGCAGGCCTGATCCTTCCTTAGACTGAAAATAAAATGCTGCAGTCAGCGAAGACTCTGATTCCGGCAGCCCTGGGATGGGCCAGAGTTGCCACCCAAGGAAATCATCTAGGAAAATTCAGGAGAACAGCCAAGTTTTTCTAGCATGACCAATAACAACTTCTGCTCTCTTAAAACCTTGCTCTGTTGATCGTGCAAAGGGATGAGGACTTTGAGGCCCCATTCCACTGTTGTGGAATCACAGAATCACAGAAAGGGTTGGGTTGGAAGGGATCTTAAAGCTCATCTGACTCCACCCCCTGCCATGGGCAGGGACACCTTCCACTAGACCAGGTTGCTCCAAACCCTGTCCAATCTCTCCCGGAACACTTCCAGGGATGGGGCATCCACAGCTTCTGTGTCGCTAAGATGTGGCAACAGCCGTGTTTGCGCAGAGCCGCCACCACCCAGAGTCACTTTAGTGCAGCTTTGCGCTCTCCAGTTTGCTCACAGGCAGGATTTTTGGCAGGCTGACATGGAGCTGTGGCTCTGGAAGTGCTCGGTGAATACCCCCTGGTCTGCAGTAGAGGCCTGCCGGATGCCCCCAGGGAGCTTGGGTTTGAGTCCTGTCTCCGCGGAGCCCAAAATCTGTCACCTGAGGAGACGGGCCTGGTGGCTCTGTGGGATCTGTGCCTCGTGTGGAAGCAGCGTCTCTGCAAACGTTTGATGTTCACAGTGAACTGGTGACCAGGAGGCCTGGAGGAAGCTGACTCCAACACAGAATTTGCTCTTGTTCCTTTTGCTCCAGGCCCCGGTGTCACCGCTCTGTGTACGCAGGAGCACGGGGACGTGTCTGTGTTTCTTGTTTCCTTCCTATAGGACTGAATGGTCTGAGCGATTATGTTATTGTATGTGTCTGATGAGCCATATGGAAGCTGTGCGGCTTCAGGAGTGTTTTGGGAATATAATGCCAGGAACTGATAATCTCAGCAGCTCTTCCTTCATATTATCACATTGCTTTTGCTGCCATACCCACTTAGAGCTATTTACGCCCCTTCCCCGAGAAGCTGGTATTTCCCTGCCACAGTTTTTGCTCTCCATGGGATAGAACGGCTTTGGGAAGTGCCATCTGAGGCTCATTGCTACTCAGAAATGCTTTACAGAGCCTGTTCTGTTGTCAGGCTGCCTGCAAAGAGTTTACAGCATGAAATAGCTCAGCCTCTCTGATCGGAGGGACTCTGGTTCTGCAGTACTATTAGGCAGACAAAAGGTGAATTAGCCCCACTCTGTGAAACAGCCCTGACACGGGGAGGTGCTGCTCTGTCACCACCATTATTTCACAAACTGGTTTTCTACGGTCTTTGATTCCAACAAGGCAACTTGCAGAACACACAAAGGATCAGATTGTATCTCCTAGCGCTGGCTGCTGTTTCCTTCCTGTGGGACATCGGCGGCTGCTGCTTTCTCTATTTCCACACGTTTGCATCTCCCAACCTCCCTCCAGAAAACCCACTGACAGTTGTTTAACAGTTTCAGTAGCGAGTCAGGCAGTGGGCATTTTTCCATACTGTGTGTTTTTCTTCTCCTGTGTTCGAAGAGCATGTTCTTCCCCTGCACCTGTGGAGCTTGTTAATCTCTGCAGAAGATTCAGTTCTTTGACTGCAATCCAAGCCTGCACCATCTGAGGCAAACTGCATCCTTCTGCCCTTTGAATGATCCTGATCTTTTCTGAGGTCTGGCTCAGCCCTGCAGAGGGAAGGACAGCTGACAAACTGGGGATGGATCATCTGAAAGGGGTGGACAATTTGAAAAATTATAGTACTCCTTGCTGTGCACCCAGTGCCCAAGATGTGATGCTTGACCCTGGGGTGGAGCTGGGGCTCCATGGGTTTCCTCTCCATGCACATGAGCTGTTAACAAGGCTGTGTTGGACAGCCTCAAAGAGCAAGGAATTTTGACCCCTCCCATTTTACAGATAAAAATACCACAGGGACACCAACGCTGTCTCCTCCAAGGGACCTCATCCACATGGACACCTCCAGCCCCACTGTGTGGACAGGACATCTCAGTGTTTCTGCTCTTTCCAAGGAATGGGTTGTTCAGCATCTGCTGCAGCCTCAGTTCAGGATAATTTTCACATTGACTTGTTTTTCATGCCAAAGGTGGGAAGTGTGAGACCCCTGCTAAAAGTTTGCCTTTCCTTGAATGAGTGAATGCAACTTAACTTACCAGAAAGGCTTTAATTACCATCCAGTTCTTGCAGGAGTGTCTAACCTGGCTTAAGAGCTCTTTGAATCCTTTTAGCCCCTTGAGTTTTCTTAACCCCTGTGATATATTTCGTGATCCCTGCAGCCTCTGTGTGCTGCACTGGGGATAAATGCCAGGCAGTTTAGCATTATGTGTGTTACGAACCCAGCTCATCCCTCTACGGGCTGTTCATTTCCATATGAAACATTTCTTTAAATAGCAACTATCTCAGGGGCTGATTTTATTGTCCTTGCTGTGGCTCAGATCACTCATAGTGCCCTTTGGAACATCCTGACTTATTGTTTATTCCTGCTGATTTTCATGGCCCCTTAATAACTTCGCACTCATCTATTTTCATATCCTCCAGTCTGGCCCCAGACCTCTGCCACATTCCTGCCAGTCACACGAGTCTCTGAGCAAGAATCTTGCTCTGGCAAGAAAATCCTGGTCTTTATGATCTGTCTCAGTTTCTCCAAAGGAATAAAGGGACACCTGCCTCTCTTTGCCCCAGAGAGAAAGAGAAGGGAAACTCCATCCCAGTGCATGAGGTGATGGGAGCCCCATGGGATGCCTATGGATACCTTGGGAGAGCTGCTTGAGTGCCTCTGGGGCAGCCTTGGAGGACTGGAAACCAAAAAGGAGGACCAAGTGCATCACTGGGGGAATAAAAATAATTTGAAAAACAACACATAGTATTTCCAGTGCAGGAAAGACAAATCAGTGAAGGGGGTATTTTACCTGAGTGCTCCTTGGTGTTTCTAAGAGGATTGGTTTAAGGAGAAAGGTTGGTAAACAAACAGGTTTGCTTTTTCAGTTAATTCCTCTGAAAGTGCATCTTTTTTGATAATGAAAGCCCTTTTTGCATGTCCCCCTGTTTAAATTTCCCATCAAATTTGAATTTCCTTTCTAGGAAATAAATGTGCTGGATTATTTCTACATAGCTTTTCTGTTAGTCCTGATGAAGTTGGCCATATACACACATCTATATTTTTTCTAGGTGGTTCTTCTTTTCCCCAAATACGTGTGCTGATCTTCAGTGTTCTTTTAATGTCTTCTAGGAGATTTCCATTCCCCACATCAAGTCCTCCTAAATTGTCTCTTTAATCCCCAGGTTTTTAGTGCTTGGCAATGCTACTTGTTCTGAAGTGCCGTGATGGGAAGGTGGAGGGTTTTTTTTCCCCCTCATTAGCTGCTTTTAACATTCACCTCCTTTGTTTGTGTATCTTCTTTAGATTCCCTTCCCTTTGTGGGCAGGGCTTTGCTCTTCTGAGGTGTTAATAAGCCTCTGGCAGAGACGACATCTGTGGCAGAGGACATTAAGTTCTGAAAAACATACTTCTTGTGTTATGAGGCCCGTTACCTCATCTGAGCAGCAACTACAGCTTTTAAAGAGCAAGGACAAAGGAAACATTGGCTTAGGGCTGCTTCATGGTTGGGTGTTTTTTTATATATCAAAATTTGAGCTCAAAGTGTTTGTATGGGAGAGGGGGGAAGAGACTGCCGAGGGGAGGAACATTAGAGGAAAACTTGTGAAGGGGAAAGGAAAAAGAGAAGAGGCTATTTAAAAATACTGTGCATCGCTTAAACCAACACCTAGCGAAGGATAAAGGCTTTGCAGCCTGTATTCCTGATCCATCCATCTGTTCATCCCTTTTATCCAATCCTATAGTCATGGGTATCATAAGAAGGAATAAGAGCAGTTAAAGCTTCCCCATCACAGGCGTGTCAGATGTTCCACACCGAACAAGATCAAACCAGGGATTTGCAGCCTGTGGGATGCAAAGAGATGTCGCGGAGGGATAAGTGCTCTTCCCTTCCTATATTGACGGATGGGAGGGGATCGTTCTGAGCAGGACGGAGAGCAGAGCACCGGCATCACCCTCACAAAGGGGTGTTAACAGCTGGGTTACCACCTCGCTGCTACCAGGTGTAACTCTCTAAAAAGTTGCAGTCTGAGTACATCAAGATTGATGCTTCTGCTTCCTCCTTAACCTTATATCCTGATATGACTTACCAGCTAAATGTTTTGAGGCAAAAAGAGGATGGTGCTAGTTCAGACTTCAGGTGTTTGCGGTCTGAAATAATTTTGAATTAGAATCAAAGAAAACAGTTTTATCTCCTCCTTGCATTCCACCCACCTTTGAATTTCCTGTGATTTACCCAGGAACATTATTTTTGCCATGTTTTCCTTATTTTCCTGTTGTTCCCCAGGACGCTGCAATGCAAACACCTCAGTGTGCTTTCTGGTCTGTGAAAGGCATTCTGACACGACATTCTGGCTGACACGTTCCAGTCTTGTTTTTAAAGGAAGGTATCAATTACTTAGTGCTAGCTGAGCACCTTGTTGGCTATCAGGGGATTTTGCTGTAGCATTTTCATAGTTGTTGGTATCTTGAAAGCTGAATAAAGCAAAAAGCTTCATTGCACAAGGTGCGATTGTAAATATTTCCATCTCTGGTTGTCAGTACACGGAAGAGGAGTCCTCGCCACAAATTGAGGGGCTGAATGACAGTGGTTTTGTCACTGTACCTGAACCATTTTGTGCCTGTGCCTCTACAGAGCTCTCAGCAGCAGTGGGGGCGGAAGGGTTGGACGGCGCTGCTTGTCAAACTCCCTGCATGCCCTGACCCACAGTGTGGGACCCACCTGGCAGCCCCTACCTCACATCCTTAAGCAGCAGATCCCTTTGCCTGGGGCCTGCTGCTGTCTCCCCAAGGACACCTTTCCTAAAGTATCTGTTCTCCACTCCTGAAAGGCATCCAAACCCCTGTGTGAAAGCTGAAATGAAAAACTGGCTGGCACATGTTTCCACAGTGGAAGGAGGTGACTTCTGTGCCTGCAGATTGACGGTATCGCTGCTGCTGGCATGACAAGTCTCTGCGTGCTGTAACCCTGGCACCAATCAGTGCCACGGATGCGAGCTAGCCTCCTCTTTCATTACTCTCAGTAGCTCCTTCCCTTCCCTGCTTAGGAAAAAGAGCTATTTATGGACCTGGACAAGGTGACCTCCATATGGCAGATTCTGCCACTCACCATGGGGACTCGAGCTAGGCACATGCTCCTTGGGCAAGGCAGAGAGACACTCAAGCGGTGGGCACACACAAATGTGTGCTGCTTTCAAAGCAGTAGAAAATTTGGTTTTTTGTTTTGTTTTTTAAATAAAGAAACAGTAAAAAAAAAAAAAGTCTTAGAAAGCAAAGACTTCTGTTTTCCTCCAAGCATTTAAGAAAAGCAATGCGTTTCTGCAGATTGCATGTTTGGAATATTCTGAACTTTATCTGGAATACTCTGAAAAAAATAATGTAAGTTCTTATCTATATATTCCCCCCAGACAGAGAGAACTGAATTCCTGTGCACAGAGAGCCGTCTCTCTCCCTGTAGCATCAATCCCCACTTTATTCCTACCCTGGGGGACTGCACTAAAGCAGTTTTCATTGGGCAAATCTGTGCCAGTGTAAGCAAGGTGACCCAAATTTTTAAAGAAAAGGAGAGGCTGAGGGGAAGGGTGAAGGAGGAAGCCGAGTAGGAGGGAGGATGCAGAATCCCGTGGATGCAGAGAGGGGCTGAGCTGGGCTCTCACAGGTCACACGAGGATGCGCTTCTGCCTTCGATCTGTTTAATTTGATCAGGCGTCAGAGGTGTTACACGGTGACCAAAGTCAGAGGAGAGGAGCTCTGTTCCCAGCAGCCTCAGACAAGCGCAAGTGAAGATTACCACTGTCCTTCACGTGCTGCGTCCTAGAAAGGGCAGGCGAGCCCGAGTGCCGCCATCCCCGTGCCAAATCTGCTCTTTGACCTGCATGCTGCAGCCCTGCTGGTACAAACAGATTTACACGGGTTTAGCAACCAGCCAGTGTTTTTTGGTTTTTTTCCACGTGCATCTAAATAAATGTCAGTATTGCAGTAACAAAATTGCCATTTTAGTGAAGAATCACTCTTAATTATACTGCAGCCCGGATTCCCTTGCAGCTCCATGGCCCTAAATTCCAGCTGAGGGACCCAGGCTTCCCCTCAGCTGCAGTATTTTCTGTGAAACCCTCTGGGTGTAGTAGTGGGCTTTCAACAGAGGCATAATGTGCTGAAAGCTCCTAGTTGCACAAAATGGCTTTAAAACATATATATATGCAAGCTGTAAGGCGAGGAAGAGCATAATCTGTCCTGTGTACCGTTGCCTCCCATTGGATTTCCTCGAGGCGATGCAATTCTCCGTATGCAGCTTCCAAAGCGGAATGTGCTGTTTGGGTTGTTGCAGGACATATGCAACACACAGAAAGGCAAAAAAATCTTGCCTTGCTATTTGTGGCAATTTATATTTGGAGCTGCTTGAATAATTCATGGCAGATCTTAACCATTTCCTTTTATGTGATGCTTATTCAAAGGTAATTTTTCTCATTATCTGACTATTTTTGCTTATACATGTTTGATACATGGTAATAGAGATAAACCAGCCAGAATTGCATCCTTTTTATGCTGAACAAGGAACTTCATTGCAATGAGCAAAACAGTAGCAGCTCAACAGCTCCTGGTTTATTTGGCATCTGAAGAGATGGGCTGTAACATCATCCCTCTCCCTTTCTGCTCAGCTCCTCACCGGAATGCTCGTCAAAAGCAGGTATCCTGCTCATAAATCCCTTCTCCAGGCAGCGAGGGGAGCAAACACAATGGATGTGGATTTGCAGCCAGCAGCAGTCCATGGTTATGGATGTGCAGAGTTCCACGAGAGGCACTCATTAAAAGTATTTCAGAGTTTGTTCCCGAGGACATGTTAAAATCCATCTTTCTGTTGATGCATAACTTAATATTCTAAGCGTGCTTACAAGTTCCAAGTATCTGATTTGAAATGTGAGGGGGTATCTTAGGTTGGTATTTCAGCTCTCTTTGTGCAAATGCATGTGAAAATCCACATTTCACTAACCACAGCCATCGCTCTGCTCTCTTCCCAGTCGTGTTCCTGCTAGTCAGGTCTCATTTCCAGGAATGCCCACCCTGTGCTCGGTTCAGTCAAACAGCAAATGAGGCACAGTCCCTACCTGGGGGGCTGCAATCACTGTGAAATTCCAGCCTCCAAATGCAGATTCTCAATGCTTCATTAGAGCGGCCACATTCGGAAACTGTCCTCCAGGGAGGGACACGATCCGATGTCTATTGAAAGGAGGAAAACAAAGACCTCCCCTTGACATCAGTTTTTTTAGGCTTTGGAGCAGACCTTAAATGTTTTCCTCTTCAGCATGTTTTCCTGTTCTTCTTTGGAATTACCTTCTCCTCATCCCTTCCCTTTCAAAATCCCTGCTGTCAGGTGGGAACGTGGTTCTGCTTTCCAGACTGGGCAGATTCGATCTGTAATGGGAATTTCTCACAGAGTACAAATATATCTGGGGGATGTTAACTGTCCTGCATGACCTGCTGGCTGTCACTTAATTACGTAATTTGTTTTAGGGTGGTTTGGCTGGGGTTTTTTCATCAGGATTTTTATCTAAAAGCACCTCTCCTAAGCTCTAGATGCTTGCTAACCCTGCCCGGCAGTCTGCCAGTTCCAACCAGCCAAAAATATATCACCTTCCTTGGCTTGTGGGCATTTTTGTATCTTTAAAAGTTAATCCAGCTCTAAGCTGGATTAATAATGGAACATCCCTTTAACCAACGGCACGTAAGGTCAAGGCAGAACTATGTGGATATTCCAGGCTGGTAACCACAGAAGTAATTTTTTTTTTGTCCTATATAGGACCCAGAATGATTTATTTCAGCAGTATTTTTGCTGCTGGACTGAAAGAGGAGCAGAGGAGTGGGAACAGGGTGAGACTGAGGGAAGAATAGGCAACCTGAGAGGTCAGTGGTGGTGTGGGATGTTGGATGAGCAGGTTCCTAAAGGCGAAAAGACAGGCCAGAAAAGCATCAGCGTTCGGTGGGGGAGTTCTGAGGGCGAGATGAGCTCGTTGCATAGATTAAAGCGAGGCAGGCTGGCACGAGGACGCCTTTTGGAGCGACAGCGAGCACACTCAAGCTGTGTTCGCGTGGTTCGTGTCGTCACCGGGGCACTTTGATGTGCTCGGCTCGCCCTGCCAACCCCGGCTGTCTGTCATCCCCTCGGCAGCGTTACATAACGCGCTGCTCAGATCACCGACTGGGCACCCTCCGAGCAGCAAAATGCTTCTCCTTGTTACCCCCTGAATAAAGAAGACACGCAGAGGCCTTCAGATACTCCCCTCCTCCCGCTTTCAGTGCAGAGCCTTTAAAAATAAAGTAGGAAGGAAATGGAGGGCCCGGTTTTTTGCTTCCATGCGGGGCTGTTTCTGTCAGTGGGTACTTGTCTGGAGCCAGATTTGCCCCAGGGTTGGAAGTGATGTGAGAGCAGCCAAAAATGTGGTGGCAGCTTGGGCTGGTTTTGCACTGGGGCAGTGTCCTGGTGAAGCACGTGCTGGGGTCAGGCCCAGCAGCACAGGCACTAAACCCCAGTGAACCTCGGCTGCTGCTCCTGGAGGCAATAGGAAATTTAGGCAGTCTGTTTTGAGGGCTTTTTTTTTTCCCCCTTGGATTATTTTTCTCTTCCTTTTCCTCTCTCGAAGCCCAGAAATCAATGCTTCTCAAAGACCTCCTTTGGATAGGTTTCTGAAGTGTTCTCTTTATTGTCTATTTTAGTGCTTTCTCTCCCCATTTCTCCTGCTCTCTGACAAGGGTTGCTGGGGTGACTGGAGCAGGGAGGGTACACTGCATCTCGTCAGTGAGGGACACGGGGCAAACCTCTCCCTGTGCGCTCGTTGGGTGGGCTGTGTGCACCTCCTGGGGTTATGGGGTGCATGTAACCCTGAGATTGTGCATGCTTTAGGGATCTGGATGGAGGGAGGGCTTCAACTCCATGGGCAGATGTAAAGAAGAACTCTGTTAGCCTTAGCCTTTGGAGTAAAAGACTTCTTTAGTCCTGCTTTCTCCACCCATTTTGCTCATTCTCTCTGGGTCTTCCTGGCAGAGCCTTCAGCTGTTGGGTGATTTAACAAGGCTGTAAAGAGCAAATAATGTAACAGAAACAGCTTGTAAACTTCTTAGATTGAGGGACTTGACCTTTTCTTCTCAACGCTTCCAGGAGCCTGGACAGCAGCAGCTGTCTGAGGGGTCCTGCTGGGCACCCCAATTCCACCAGCCCTCGGGCCCTGCACTTTCATGGATCTCATGGTTTAAACTGTCGGGGTGGAAAACTTGGATTTGAGCATAAAGTACCTTAAAGCCTGGACTGCTCTGAGGGAATCGTGCTTGAAACACACGTTGGAGACATATTCATCTCTCTATATATACATATATAAAGATGCTGCTGCTAAAGCAGGCTTATTGAAGATCCCGTCGTGTTTATCAATGATGGGTGAATCATTGATATTTTTAATACCAATTCCCCAAAATAATAAAGCCAGCGCGTTAGGCAGCGAAATCACGAACAGAGCCACGCAGAGATCTCCTAAGCGGGCCAAATGCTTCTCTCTTACCTATAAAAACCCGTGCTGTAAGATACATTAGCTGCAAACTCCTAACAGATGGGGCTGTAACAAGCTGTTACAGAGCATCTCCTCTGCGGTGGGGTTGCACTGCTGACATGATGCCACGTGGCTGTCTGAGCCCTCACGCAACTGAGACGAGCTGGAGGAGGAGGCTGTCATCTGTCTAGGTGTTGATGTCCTGCTCGTCACCCGGAGATCCAGCCAAGCAGCTGACCCCCTGTTAAACTCACTCGGCTCCTCTGCATATTTACACCGTGAGGAGAGTTTCCTCTTGTTAAACATGTGCCTTTGCTGTCCCGGACGTTTCGCAGGTGATTTGGAGATGGTTTCGAGAGCAGGAGAGGTTTTGGGGCCGGCCACGTGCATCTGTGGCACATTAAAGAGTCGGTTCTGTGGAGGGTTTTTTCCCCTCTCAACTTTTCAGGTGATGGGGTCCTGTGGGGAGTGAATGAGACTTTATATGGGCAGTGACTGAGTTGTGTTTGGCACGTTTAGACCTGTGGTGTGGTGTGCGCACAGTTATGTATACATAAATACATACACATATGAGCAGCAAAACGTGCCCATGGGTGTATTACAGGTGCATTTGTGTATTTGAATAATGAGCAACCCTATTTAAATATAAGAAAGGAACCCTTCAGAAAAAGAAGTCGATCTGCAACGTGGCAAAATAATTGAAATAGCAAACATTAGAACTGGTTTTGTACCGAGGTGACATATTTTATTAACCCTGCATAACACCTTGAAACAATTCCCCTAATCTCTATGACCTAGGATTGCACTCCTACCTGGAGTTTGTGTACACTGTGTTTGAGAAGATAATAAATATTTTTCCCTGTTTTTTACTACGCATTGGCCTTAATCTTGGGTCGTCCCTCCCATGCCAAACAAACTGGAGTTCATCTGAAGCCTTGAAAATTGTTGCTCCATAATCCCATAATGAAAAGCAGGATTAGCTCCAGTGTAACACGTGCAGGACTCATCTTTGCATGATGATGGTGTTGGGCTGGTTACTTGGACAGAGGTTTCAGCTGCCCTAAACAGGAGGGGCACAGAGGCTTTCCCAGGTCTCTGCAGCACCTTCACCTCATGTGAGCTCCCCCGTCTTGAAGCATTTCAGTTTATCATTTTATCAGGCTGTTTGCCCTCAAACTGAATAAGGACCAGAAGAAAATTAAAAATACTCTCTAATATCAGTTAAAAAAAAAAGCAAACCCACAACAAATCCATCCAGAAGTCATCTGGACATTATTTAAAGGTGAGGATTTAATATTTAAAACTCAGCCCCAACTGCTGGGCTTGGCCTCTCTTGTAAGAGTGGATTGAACTTGCTCTTTGCTGCATTCAGCTGGTGCAGAAGCATCAGGCCCAGGAAATAAATGGGCCCCCTGTGCAACTTGTGAATAATTCAGGTGCCTCAAAATCACACAAGGGAATTTTTTTTTTTTTTTTTGAATAACGCCTAATCAGCCCTTGGCACACAATGCCACGAGAGTTTAATGAGATTCCAAAAAGAGCCATCTCCAAACAGCTGCAGATTGAGCTCGTGTGTGTAAAATACATAATTTTGTGCTTGGGTGTGTTTATGTGTGTATATAAACACAAGAATGCAATAAAATAGTTGGAAAAAGTATTCTTATGAATGCTCTAAGAAAAAGGGGATTCAAATGAATTTGGTATGACCCAGCTGATATGCTTTTTTTAAAGTGATCTTCTGAATCTTCACGATGTCCTTGTTTATTTTCTTTGATTGTGCTTTGATTTAAAATTCTAGACTTATTAAATGCCATAAAAAGAAACATTTACATAATTTACAAGCTCTTTATATGAACATTTTAATAAAAGAACACACCTTTAAATCAAATCACAAAGGCATATGACATCTTTGAAGGAGAAACTTATATTCCCAAACACAATAAACATTCTTCTATTACTATGTTAATTTGGAAAACAGGTCATGGGAAATTAAATTGCTTAAAATAGGTCACCAATTATAACTCTGCATTCTATTAAAGCAAATGCATCTCTGAAATCTTTATTAGTTTATTTTAATTAAAGGCAGAAAAATATTCAGTGTTAAATTATTGCCATTTGTATGTTTTACATTGATACGGACACACATTTATTATGCAGAGTAAAACGCTGCACATCTTTTTCATTATGATGCTTGTATTGTTCTTAGTTCCTCTACCCATAAAGTAAGTCTATAATAATGTTGTGTTTTAAACATAAAAGGAGGGGAGCCCAAATGAAGTAACAGTGCAAATTTAATTTGATCATTTATAAAAGGAAATGCAAAAGCAAATGCTGTCTGTATGTGAAAGTAGGCATTGACCTCCTCAAAATTGTTACAGTGCTGGAAAGGCCTGACTTCCATTTGTGTTCCATGTTTGCAGCAGCGTTGCTGTTCATATTATGATTCCAAATTAAGTACTTTGGGGTACATTTCCCATTGATGTTCTCTGATAAATTCATTAATACCTGTAGTAATCCTGTAGTAATTATTGCGCAAGCCCCTGGTGAGAGCTGGAATCTGCCCTGCATGCGTGTGATTGCAAACACCATTCCCAAATCATGGCGCAGCCTTCAACAGGGATCGAAATGATTCGGAGTTGTGTGCCTGGATCTCCTGAGCCATGATGGGAGCCCAGGGTTGGTGTGGTGCACACACACTTGTCCCTGCACAGCTCTGGTTAAGGCAGGCTGGGATATAATCTATTCCTTTATGCTGGAAGAGGGTTCTAAAGTGGCTTCAGCATCACTAAGCCCTTAAGGGAGAAGCTCACCAGCAGTGAGTGATGTGTGAAAGGGCACAGCCACGGTGGGATGTTGCCTCTGCTCTGGACAGGCTCTGTCCCACATCAAAAATAAGGGATGTTCACTTTTTATGCACATAAGAAATGAAAATGTTGAACATGTGCAAATTGATAGGATGGCACCAGTGGTTTTTATGGAATACCACGATTGCCTGCGTGGAGTTTTTAGGATTGTGTTCAGGAGCCACTCCTGAGCGTACCACAGCATTGCTTGGATACACCTGGTGTTCTCCTGGTGAATGTGGTTGTCCAGCCCAGCTGGACAAGGTCACCATGGCTTCACAGATCTGTGTAGAAACGGTTTGCCCAGGTGCCACAGAGGAATTTCATGTTGTAACCTCTCCAAATCAGGATGATGAGGTTCTTGAATGCTCCTAATAATTGACAAACAAATAGAAATGCCCTTCTACCTGTAAGCTGTTGGCTCAAATTCGGCCTCCTCTCATGCTGGTCTCTGAGTTCTCTCCCTGTTTTGTGGGGATGTTTGTGAGCCCTTCTGCAAACTCCAGCCAGCTCATGGGAGGGCAGTAGCTGGACAAGGTCCTCTTTAGGGTAAGATCAGAGCTGAACCTTCACCTTTTACTCAAATCCTTTCTTCTGCAAGAGGTTTTGTTGTTCACTCTGTCTTGCCGACAGTTTTGTTCTTCAGTCTTCTATGGAGACCTGCCAGGGCAAAGCAGAACAGGAGAATAGTTTTGGCTCCTTGCCAGTGGACTTACCTATAGATTTCTTGTGCAGAATTCCTTTTTTTTTTCCTTCCCTCAGCTGCTCAAAGCACGTCCTTAAAAGAGGCTCAGGAGATCTTTAAGTCTAAACAATAAAAGACCTATTACTTACCTCAGAGACCAACAACAGCTCTCAAGGGTAAACCCGCATTAATTATGTATTTGAGCAATTGTATGTTATGCATTTAGACAGAATACGTGTTATTTACTGAAGAGCTGGTAATGGCTGTGAAGCGGTTGTGATGATCCAGGGTAAATAGGAACGTCTGAGGATTTCAGGTCACAGAAAATGGGGATGGAGCACCAGGAATCTCACCTCCCTCACCTGGCTGATTTGTGGCTGCTGCTGTTGCTCTTTGCCAGCCTTGGGATGATGTAAACATGAATGGTGGTAATGGAGAACCACAGACTATTGCTGTTAAAGTCCTCAGATTGTTTTGTAGCCAGAATCTCCCTTATATATATTTAGTTGAGTGGTTGAAGAAAGGAATGTTTATTTGTGTGTGAGTCCCTGGAAGATGGGAGCTCTTAAAAATTCAGTTATTCTGCCCTGTAACCATGAATGTAAATTGCCTTCTTAAAGGTAAAAGCCACCCCAAACTTATATCGTGCTCCCACCTGAATACAGTGCTTCCTCTCTCTAGGAAGATCAGGATTTCACCGAGGAATATTATCAAATATTGCTGTCTTCTTCAAGAGAGGAAGGAAAAGCAACCAGTGTTGAGAGTACCAGAAACTGAACCTAAACACCACTCTGGTGCCACCAGCTGTGTTGCTGCTGTCACAAATCTGGATTCAGAGACTCTTGCAGAGAAACCACCCCTCTGCAAATCCAGGGGATCAGCTGCTGGGAATCATAGGCTTGGGTTGGAGGGGACCTGGAAGAAAGGTGTCTTTTGGCCAGACTTTTCTCCCTTTGTTTTGCACTAAATGCTGTTTCCAGAACAACTGCTTGCTTCCTGAATGACTCTGATTTTCATTTTTCTAATGTTTTTTTCAAATGTAATGTTGTAAATATGGACCAGATGGCTTTATGAGGATAACTTTTACTGATGACTATGTGGCTGAGGCACATAACACATTATCACTTCTCTGAAATAGTGGATATATATTTCTTCCCACCTTTCTTACTGGAAAGTAGTTGGAAGTAGTTCCTTGTTTTCAACAGAAAAAAAACTTAAGCTACAGTCATTATTGATCATGTTAATCAACACTGTTTTTCTCTCTGGACCTCATACTCTTTCTGTTGGAGCTAGTGAGCATTTATAGTTTTCTTCGCAGTTTTGACTTTAATATCTGAAGAATTTGCCCAGAATTAAGGGTTCTCATATCACAGGGGTTGCTTCTATGGGTTAAGGTTGCATGATTGAGTCCAGAACTGGGATGTGTTCTTTCAAGTCCTGAGTCAAGGAAATATTTCCTTCAGGGATGCACTGAAACATATATCGAAATATCTCTGCAATTAGTGGGATTTAAATGTGCTTAAAATTAAGAACTGTCTCAAATATGGATGGATTTCAGTCTGTTCGTCAATGCTTTCTTGATCTGCAGTTTGGATCTGCTGGGTTTTATGACAAACTATTAAAAATTAGTTTTGAAATATTTAACACAAAATTCAGTCAGACAAATATGTTCACCAACTCTGCAGCTTCAGTTTTAAATTTCTGCAGGAGTTCTATTTGGGGTTTTGATTGCTTTAACTTGCAGGGTACGGAGTTTGGGTTTGTTTTTAAATCTTAGTCTAGGTGCTTCCAAATGAAAAAGTTGAAATGCTACAACTGTGCAAACAGCATTACTTTAATCTGCATAAAGATGGGTGCGGAAGAGCTGGGTATTAGCAATTCATTAATATGCAGTGAAAAGCTTATTTGCACTTTGTCTAAAAGTAACAGTAACTTCAGATTTTCTCCCATTTGCATAAGTGATACAGTACAAGACTAAACCACTCCAATAATAGTCCTTAATAGGATAATCATGTACAGACTTTATGTATAGGCTCCTTAACCGTCCATTTAGGCACATTTAAGTTAGCACACAACGCACAACGAGGAGGATCATGTTAAGAAATGTGCTAATTTGCTGAATCCAGTTTCCCAGGCAGCATTTACAGGGGTCATTTTTCATGAACTACTCTAGCCACTTAAATCATAATATTTCATAATAAACATCACAGCCTACTGTACAGCGGGGATCATAAAAAGGCAACAGAGCTGCCCCGTGCTCGTGTTCACCTTCAGCTTGGACCAGTGCCTGGCTGGGGGAGCCTTGTTGCTGTTTTCAATCATGAGAATTTTAAACATATTTACAGCTTCTTACCAGCAAAGCTCGATACATAATGGTGCCTGCTAAACCTGCATTAATGACCAAAATAGTCTTCCCTAGAGTTGCACTTGCCCGCTAGAAAATAAATCCTCACCTCCAGTAGATAAACAGCTCCATCTTTGCTCACAACAGTCCTGCTGCTGAGAGTTCTGGTGTGGTTCTGGGAAAAGCAGCCTCTGAAAGCTGCTCCCCTGTGCTTCTCCAAAGAGTTTTCTGTGGGTTTTTAACTGGTCCTCATAATCCTCCTGTGTGTTTTGGGATTGAACCCTCTGGGCTGCCAGAACTGATCCCCTTCACCAAAACATTCAAACATTAAGGATTTAAGCAAAACATGTTTAATTTTCATTTTAAACCTGTCTTTACTGAAGGCAGCTGCCTTCACTTGGGGCTGCTCCTTTGCTGAAAGCAGAGCCCACCCTGCCCGGTGCTGGGTGGGGAAAAAACGATCACGGTTGGAGATCCCTTTTTTTCTTTTTTTTTTAGCAGAAATAACATCATTTTCCAAGTGAACCACCAACCTCTCCCTGATGGGGTTACCCAGCTTAACCTGTGATTTGCCTGCTGGAAAGATCTTTGCCTCTTCCTCTGGTTCTGGTCCCTGCTGTGGGATCACAGCCCTTCTGCGCTTGCTCTGGTAGTGTGAAAACAAAGATCCTTTTAAATGAGACATTGGAAACAAGGGGGATCACAGAGATCTTTCCCGGTACCTTTTCCCTCGTGCATTTAAATGGTGACACTGGAAGGAGAGAAAGTGAAGGTGTTGCCTGTTGCAGATGCAATGACGAATGTAAAAATCGTGTTCCAAAAATGTGGCAGCTCCATTTTCCCTCCTTTCCTTCCCTTCCCTTCCCTTGTCCAGCAATATTTCAGCTTCAGAGCTTGACCCTGAGCAGTGCTGGACACCCAGTGATGTCAAGAGGCTTTGGGGCTGCTGATGGGCACAGTTACATCCTTCCACATCAGGTTTTTCTGTCACAGAGGATTTTTACAGATAGGAATCCATTGATTTCTGTGTTTGGCTGCTGTGTTTCATGTGAGAACCTAATCAAGCCTGAATGTCTCCAACTTTTCTAATCCAGGCAACCTCTCCGCAGATGAACTCTGCTCTGAAATATTCATTTTGGTGGCACATCTTAATTGCATTGCAATTATTTCTGAAGTTACTCTGAGTGCTTTGCCTTTGCTGCCTCTACATTTTCCATAGGCTCTTAGAGTATTCTTTAAATCAAATGGTTCTCAGATACCATGGTGATGGTTGACATTATTATGGGTGACCTCTTTCTTTTGGCCTCGGACAGCAACGGCTGACAATAGAGAAGAGCTTTGGCTGTTTCTGTGTCAGGGTATGTGGGTGTTTTAAAGTCCTCATGTGAGGTGGTGCATACAGGTTAAACTGTGGAGTTTAAATCATAAAGAAGGAAGGATTTTAAAAAGTCATATGTGAAAATGCCATTAAGAGAGGCTCAGCTGATTTCATGACACTGCCATCAGTATCCCTAATATTGTGAATTCCAGTTACAGGGAAAATAGATTACACTACTTTTGCAGGGGTGGGATATGGATCTGCTGAGGAAGCAATGTGATTTTCTGCCTTGGTTTTGTGTGTGTGCAAGCATGTATGGGTGGGGAAGGGTTAGATGTTCAAATCTTTTGCCTCTGTAGCATAAACCTCTTGATTTAGTCTAGTAGGAAAAAAATAGGGTCAGAAATTTAGCCTGCAAACATGATCACCTAGGGGTGTCTGTCAATTCAGTTTTCAAAACAATATGTGTATGTGTACACACACATGCAAATACAGAGAGGTGTTTCCCTTTGGACCCAAAGATTTTCATTACAAAAGCCCTGGTCAAGCCCAGGAGAAAAAATTGTCAAAGGCTGCAGCGTGGATGGATCTATAAACTGAAAACTCTTTATTGAAAACAAAGTAAAAAAAAAAATCTGAGTCGAATTTGTGATGGTTTTATTTGACCACGGGTGAGAGCTGGAATTTTCAGCCTGAACCTTGGAGACCCCGAGCTGCGGAGCCACTGCTGAGCTGGCTGCCCAGCAGCCAGCGACACTCCCGCATTGAATGTTTAAACACCCTCAAAAACAGAATGAATTTTTCATCTATCACTTCGGCAAACAATCTGGCTGCTGTGTGCTGAGAGGATGAATAGCCACGCGTGTGGGATCTTAATGGGAAAAGACAAGGGAGCATGAAGTGATGCTTTCCAGAACGCGTGCGAGGAGCCCACCTCGCTCGCCTTTCAGGAGTTAGATGTCAAGAACTGTGTTTTGCAACAGCATGACTTAATAAATTTTCCCTTTGCTGCCTCCTCTGATGATGTCTCCTGAGCCAGCAAAGGGCGTTTTCTCAGCGTGGTTTTCGGTTGTGGGATTTTGCAGGGGGTTTGGAAGCTCACACCTGGTTCCGAGGGGCTGTGACAGTGTCAGCGGAGCTACTGCTCCCCGGCTTGCCTTTCGTGGGGTGCTGGAGGCTTTGATAGAGCCCATCATCACACACCTTCCTGTCTGCAAGGCTGTGATGAAGGTGTCCAAAAGATGGACCATCTCCAAACTCCCTTCTGTTGCAGAAACACAAGCAAGAGAAAATATTTATAGACAGGGAAGCAGCTCTTTACAGTCCCCACCCCATTTCTCCCTGCCTTCTAATCTTTATTCTCCATATTGGTGACTAAGTATCAGCTTGACTTGCTATTTGTAGCACTCCAATTGCTTGTAAAAATAGCAGATTTCTTATTTATTATTTTATTTTTTCCATTTCCGTTTTATTTTTATGCTCTCATGGTTTTAAAATTTGTTTCCCCTTCCTAGCACACCAAGTATTTAAAGAAAAACTGCTAGACCAATGTGACTCTTCCAATGTGATCTGCTTGCTGCCCTGATTCGAAAATCCTACAACCACACACTGTTCCTTATTGCAGGAGAAAATTCTTATGAGGTCAGTTATCAAAACTAAAATGCAATAAAGGTTCTGACTGCTGATATCACATTAAGAGGTAGGACAAATATATGATGATGCTAATAAAAAGAAGAAGAAGATACAGCTATTCAGGGGAAAAAGGGTGGACTAGGATTAACAGAAAATGAGTTATTTGTGCATAAAATTTTAGTGGAAAGAAACTTAAAAAATTTATGCAAAAATATTTCAGCTTTGCTTCCCCCCACCTTTGCACCTCAGGGGTTCAGAGAAAAATGAGACTTTGGCATGAAAAATTTAGAAACTGATATATTGTGAACATTTCTCATTCAAAATTGACTTTTGGAAAAGACAATTTCCTTTAGAAAAGATCATACAGGAGAGGTTTTAACCACTTTAATTTACATGCCATCTCCCACGGAGGCTGATGTGGGGCTGATCCAGCCCTGGGCAGCAGTGCCAGAGGTGGCAGTGCTGAAATGCTGATTCTTCAACTGAAGTGGTTGAGTTTTCAGAGGTTTATTCTGTAAAAAAGTTCAAATACAAGACTTTTTAATATTTTAATTTTTTTTTTATTGTGTACAAGGATAAGGAAGCAGAGACAGAAACTTGTGAGTGAAACTACAACTCATGAGCCTGTTTCCAAAAGCAGTCTTATGACTCCAACCCGAAAAATCCCAGATGTTTTGAGTTTCTTTTGTTTGCTTCCTTTTGTTTGCTTTGGGGCAATTTTTGGAATAGCTTGTAAGGTCTAGGGAGCAACTTACCCTTTTCCAATAAAGCTGGAAAGCTGAGAGTCTCCCCCAGCACCTTTCCAGGAGCCGAAGTCTGGAGAGTATTGTGAGGTGATACTCTGCAAGAACATCTTGATCATCTTCAGAATGCTTTGGCCTTAACTGTACTTTTAGTCACACATACACAGGAGCAGGAGGTTATATTACAGCTGAGTGAAAAATTGACCACGGAGGAGGCAAATAAAAGTGTTTTCAGGTGGAGTTGACTCTGGCTCTGTTCTTCTCCCTGTAGGAAGTGTAGGTCCACTCAGAGGAGCTGCCTTGTGCTGGAGTCTCCTCCGTGGATGAAGCTGTGTAGGGACAGGTTTCCCCCACCAGCAAGACTGGGCTTTCTGGCAGACAAAGGCAAGAGGAAATAGCAAGGCTGCAGCTCTACCTGTCTCCCCAGAGCCCCCCAGGCACTTATCAATATCTCAGTTGCTGGGATAACCTTAAACAACCGTGAAGCTTCCAAAGGTAACAAGACAAGGATAGTGCAGAAACAACTCCTGTGTTTCTGCCAATTCCCTGAGAGTTTTGCTTTGGCAAGGACAGCACTACAACTCCTGTGGCTGAAGGTGATGGAGATGTAGTCTCTGGAGAAATGCTTGGATGCAGGGCATGGGGTTCAACCCCAAATGATGTAGGCAAGAGCTTGGTGCAGTGAGGTCTGACAAAGTCCCATGAAGAATTTGCCCATCACAAAAATACTGCAGGACTGGGGTTTCAGGCCAATCTCCAGGGTAAAATCAAGTGAGAGAGGTGCAGCTGGAAGAAATAAGTCGGTAAAGAGGGGAGGTGAGCCCCAGAGAATGTTGGGCTGGAGTGTTGGTGGACACCAGAGCGGTGGCAGTGATTCATTTAATCACCAGCAGCCTTTCTGGCCACTCTGACTTAAGCCAGTGGCTGCAAAGAGCTCCTTGGGGCAGTAAAAGTGAAATGGTACATTAGCCATGCAGGATGGGGCTGCTGAAGCAGCTTTTCTTGGGAAAGCTCACTTTGATGCATATGTTTCTGCCCTCACCATTTTAGTCTCAATGCTTGTGAAATGATTAGTGTATTAAAAGCACATGCTGTAAAAATACACCCAAAAAACCCCAAGCGTGAGGCATCGGTATCCCCATGTAATTTCATTTTTATGGTTTCACAAATACAGGCTGCGAGTCTTTGATTGCAGACAAGGCCCTGCAAAGCAAGGAGGGATATCCTTGGAATGTAATAGCTGGCCAGAATTAGGCAACAGCTCTGCCCCACCCGCAGCACCCTCGGTGATTTCCTACAGTACTCAGTACAGTCGTTGGTATGTGTGGTGCATTAGTTAAGTTAATTACAACAGCACAGAGATTCATTGCAAATTGTTCCTAGTTAAAACTGAAAATTCACTGGAACAAGGAGTGCTAATTATATTCCACTTGTTACTGCTGTGTCTAGTTAATATTCCAACAGCTGCTTTGGCAAGATAATGATGGCTCCAGCAGAAATTACTGAACAAATAGATTTTTAAATCAGTAACAACATATTTACCAGTGGGTTTTTTTCCCTCTTCATACACAAAGTTAAGCCCTGCCAGAGCTGGGCATTCATATTCACTGAAAAGTAGAGATAAAAAAAATCAACATTGCCATTATTGTGTTAATTTGGCACAATTAAAAAAAAAAAGCTAAGCAAGAGAATATTATTGATAAATAAATGTTTCTATTTTCTTATAGGGATTCAGTGCTTTTCTCAGGGCCACAAAACCCAGCGTAGCTTTTTGGCTGACCATACTCAGTTAATTGTCCAGCATTGCAAAGGACAGGATCGGGAATGGACCTTGCTCGTCCTCGCAGCCTGACTAATGAGATTAAATGCTTGTGAGATCTTTGTGAGGCAGAGAAGCCCTTCCATTAGAGCTGCAGATCCATGCTGTGCTGAAGGCAGGGGCAGCCCAGGTTCCTTGTGCTTGGCTTTGTGGACAAACCTCTTAACCCACGTCCCACACGGCACTGGAAGTCTCTCTTAGCCAAAAGTTCCATCCTTCATCCAGCACAGCAGCACTTGTGACCCGAAACCAATCATTTCTCTGTCTGACACAGCAGGAAGGGTTTCAGAACTGTTGAGTGCTGCCTGCACAGGAGCTCTGAGCCTGTCCCTGTGCTGCAGGACTGACACTGCATCCACGCTGTGATGCACAGCTGCCTTCAGCAGGACACGAGCCCACCACCAGCCAGTTTCTGTGCCTGCTTGTCCCCAACCCAGCTCCTCTCTAAACTTTTTACAGGATTTATCAGCAGGAAAACATCTGCTGTGTAAGGCAGTCCCGCCTCCAACCTGTCCGCTGAGCACCTGAGACCCAGCAAGGTGGAGAGGGCCATCTAACCTCACCCTGAGGTGTCACCTCACCCAGGGGAGAGCTCGGGTTTTGTCCCTCCTCCCACCCTGTGCACTTGTCTCTGGGCAGACCCAGTAGCCGGTGTGTATGAAAAGATGCAGGACATTTTTAATGAGTCGTGAACAAGAAGTTCAGCTGGTGCTGAATGTTTAAAATCAGAGGCAAAACAAACATGCTCAAGTGTCTGGGGTTCTTTTTAATGGATAGCACAGCTTCTGGTTTATTATTACTGCTATTATAGTTTGCAGCTGCAAAATGATCTGAAATTTCAATAGCAGCATGCTCTTCATGCTGCTACAAGAATGTATATGCTCCGTTGTATAAATCGACATGCACCTCTCATCCAACCAGGCTGGAGCTCTGGATCACACCATTTTATCATTCATCTCCCAAAAAGGGGATTTAACACCTCAGCTGACAGGGGGGAATGTGTAGCAGTGCTACCACTGGGAGAGCCGCTCCTTTTTGAGGGAGAGGGTGCAGCCGGGCTGTCTTGCTGGAATTACTTCCATTTTCAATTAGTTTTCTTCGGAGAGAGGATTTTCTTCCCACTTAGTCATAACACCAGGATGTGTTAAATAAATTCACTCTGGGTTGTTCCTTGTCTGGCAATATAATTTGTGAATCAAGGTGGGGGGAGAAAAATCTAGTTAGCAGCAATTGAACATACAAAGTGGGGTGACCAGTAACTCTCTGCTGCTGAGCCAACATTGATATATGTCCTATGGTGTCTTAGGGGAGGTTTCTAATTGCAATATGAGTTTTGCATGGTAACCTACAGGGAGAAGGGGAGACGCAATTGCTTATCAGTTTATCATTACAACCTTTTATTAAGGTTGTTTTTAATTAAAATGGAGCAACAAATGTACACTCTTATCCCTATAAGCAATCTTATCTAGTGTGACTGCTGCTATATTAGTGAACTAAATCCTCTTGATTACATTGGATGTGATCTTATGAAGTATGACAGCTTTACATATTAATAATAGGAACTGTCTGAATAGGCTGTCGCATGACCCTCTTCTCTGTGGCTCTCCACCAGCACAGTTTTAATCTATTTATCTCAGTCCTTTTCCAAGATAAGCTGTCACGTTCTCATGAAAGTGCAGTTGTTCCTGTGTCGCTGATGTGGAATGGAAGCAGAGCCTCAGGAAAGACTCAGGACCAAATCCCCAACTCCAGCACTTTGCCCCTTGGTCCCAAGACCTCCAGCTCAATCCCTCCTTTAGAGGTGGGGAGCAGGAGGGACCTGTTTTGTTCTCCTCATGTCAAACAATCTCCTGGCATTCCTGCCATCAAATTTCTACTTGCATGAGATGAGCAACTATCTTAGTTTAGTCCCTTCTGCAGCACCAGGAGGGAGGGAGATGTTCTTCTGGGTGATTTAACTGTTCAAAGGGGCAGCTAAACTGGGCGTGCAGGCGGCTTTGTGTGCCCAGGTAGCTGCATGCACACAGCTGGGAGGACAAAATGGGAAAGGGGGCTTAAAAGTGTAGGACTGAAGGGGTATCCTGTACATCCAAATTTACCATTACTCACATGGGGTTTGTTCTATATAGTTGCAGTTCTTTACTGAGCTTTTACATGGGCAGACAATGATAGGACAAGTGGGAATGGTTTTAAACTAAAAGAGAAGGGATTTAGATTAGAAGTTAAGAACAAATTCCCTGTGAGAATGGTGAGTCACTGGCACATGTTGCCCAGGGAAGTTGTGGATGCCCCTGGAAGTGGGTTGGAGCAACCTGGTCTAGTGGAAGGTGACCTGCCCATGGCAAGGAGTTGGAACAAAATGATCCTTAATGTCCCTTCCAGACCAAACCATTCTGTGATTCTATGAACTATTTTTGAGTAGCACTGCTCTCACTGAGAAGAAAATAAAGCTCTGTGGTGTGATGGGACTGATGAAAGATGGAGAGGGCTTTTTGTTTCCTGCCTTGTTTGCTTGCCTGCTTTCCCTCATTCTGAATTAGGATCCCCTTTAGGCCAAGGGACACGAGAGGTGCTCTGTGGCTATAAATCCATGCAACTCCACGGAGGTGCGGAGCTGTAAGAGCCATTTGCTTCCACCTTAGCTTTACAGCAAAAAAAACACATGCTGTCCTACTCTTTCCAGACAGTGGCCCAAATTCTGCTCCCTGCAGCACCAGTGCAACCTCCTGGAATCTGTGGAGTTGTTCCAGGCCTGCAGCAGCGCAGGAAGGGGCTGGGAGCTCCTGCAGGGCCGTCTCTGCCACTCGCGGGAAGCTCCTCACATCTGTGCCTTTTATGACGAGCCAGCAGAATCCCTCCAGAGCCGCTGGGTTTTTATGGCAGGCAGAGAAATCAAAGCACTCTCAGTGGGTTAAAATTTAGAAAATCTGGAGGTACAAATGAATGAAAAGGAGGCATGGGATGTGTGATGCAGTTTAACTGTTGTAGTGCCCTCAAATAATAAATGCTGCTGGAAGTGATCTCTGGAATCCTGGAGACCAGCATCAAGCCAAAGAGAGCCCGAAGAGGGCTCTTACAGCTTCTGTGGCGGCATCTAAATTGGAGTCTGAATGTCTCTTCCCACTCGCAACTCCACATTATTGTATTGCATTGCAGTATTGTTCCGTTAACGCTCCATTTCTGCTTCATAGAAAGTTTGGGGGAGGTTGTGCTTTTTTAACCCTTTCAGGCAGTGGTACCTCGCTTTAAAATGTCCATTCATTTCTCTTCATTGCTTTTCAGAAGGACAGTTCATTACTATTTCTACGTTAATTCCATTTTGTCATTTCAAACTTCACATCCTTAACAGGAGTGACCTGCTTTAATGATATTTCATCAGCTACAAGCAACTAAAAGAAATAGTCTTATTTCCTTAGAAATTCCCTGGCCATTGCAATGGTACTTCACATACATTTGTATGGCTTTTATGATTCCTTCCTACTGAGCTAGTTCAGGGGACCTGTGCAGCACCTGGAGGACCAGCATTGGTCTTTGTGAGCTAAAGTAGCTGAGCAGTGAGGTTTGCTTTCCGTGCAAGGCAAAAGGATGCTTGAGAAAATGTGCCAGACAGTCCAGAGCAGAAGAAATAAATTCATTCCCCAGGGAAGTTGGAAACATTAATGCCCAGTGGCCCATCCAGGGCTTGGTGGAAGGGTTCAGATGGTGCAACTTTGACACAGTATTTGTAACCTACTCACACCAGTGATGCATCTTACAAGTTCCTGAACACTGGGATACCTGGGAAGTGCAGCTGCTTAGCTAGTGATCAATATATGCTTTTAGAAAGAATCCAGTTGCGGAAAAGTGGGTGTTAAACAAATCTAACACTAATTCTTCTGTACTCCAATTTGAAAATATATCTCTACCTATGCTAAAAAGCATCAAAATATGAAGGTCATTATAATCAAGCTCTAGTAGATGTTTTTAATACTTGGCTTAAGTTGATTCAGAACGGAGGCTGTTTCCTTCCATGACACCTCCTGTGCTTTAACAAACAACCACCAGACAATTAATCTAAAAGGGCCTCAGATGCCCCGGCCAAGCCACTGATGTGAGTAATGGTTATGGCCCCACATAACACACAAGGATCATAAGCAGTTAATCTTCACCAAAAGGGAGAGTGAAATATTGTTTGATATCATTTTTAATAAAGAGAATAAATTAGGCTTTAAATATCATAACGCATCTTTAAACGCTGGTTACAGCTCCTGCACGCAGGGTGAATTAGCAACTGAATGAGCGTGTCAGGGGTTATCTGCTGAATTATTGCCTCCCAGTCCACTTTGCATTATACTGACCCTTGTGTCCATGGGAGCTGGGAGCTGGCCACCTGCTTACGATGGCTGCCCAGATAACCAGCTTTGTCTGAGAAATTAAAATGGTGGCTTTAATCTCGTCGTTAATTCCTAATTCCACCAGTAACGTCGGTCACATGAGGGAGGAGGGCATTGTTCACCCCTGTTCACGTACTGATATTTTAGGGTTTGATGATGTCCAATCTCCCTGAGATGGCAAATTTAACTCTTCAAGTCTGGCCTGCAAACACGGTTTATTATCCACCATAAATCCAGTGTTGGGAAACAAAATAAGGAAGGGGTTAAAAAGGAATTCAGTGCACACGTCCCTTCCCTCTGGCTGTGCATCAGATTGAATTCTAAGAAAGATTGATGGTGGGCTTTAAAATTAATTGCAAGTACAATTGTTATTATTAATACATGTGAATATAGATCTAATAAAGCTATACAAGTCTTAGGAACAAGCATGCTAGGAGAGGTAAATCAGATGTAAATGCCTAGTTTGATGCTATTTATCCAATAATGCTCACCTTTGTTACAATGCTGCCTTCAGAAGTAAGAAATAATCATTAGAGCCGTTGATGCAATGAGGCTGATCTTGTTGGGGTTTTGGGCAATCTGTGAGAAACAACTCCTGGTGTTCCCCACAGCAGCAGTTGTGGGAAGTGATGCTGTCCCTCCTTGCACAAGGTTGTGATTTGTGTAGTCTGATCTGCCTTACTGCTTTAGGACCTTCTCAGAGCCAGTGAGCAAACTGGCAGCACTGCTGGAGCCTTGCAGTGCCTTGGTTCCCCTCTTTCCACGTCAGAGAGCACCCCACGATCTCACCTTGCAGATCAGAGGCCCACGAGCCGCATGCTAATTAATGTACAACTCATTTGAAAACTAGAGAGATATTCCCCCCCTTCTTTTCCAAGCAGAGGGACAAACTCTGCTTGCGGGCAGGCTGGTGCATATCCAGAATGTCCCTGTGGAAGCCGCTGGTAGCCTGATTCATTGCTGTGGCCATGCACAGAGCCCACCGTAGTGCAGAGCCCTGGGGGTGGCTCTGTCTGAGCCATCTCCAAATTTGGGAGCATTCCCGATCTGCCCAAGCAGCCTCCTAGCTGCAGCACCCCACAGTGGGAGCAGAACCGTGCTGCTGCCGGGAGCCAGGCTGGTGCTGCTGCACATCCCCACCCTGTGCCTGTGACTTTCTCCAAACGCAGCATCCTCCCTTCCTTGTCCTCAGGGAAAAGCCCGTGAGTGAGAGGTGACTCCTCCATCGTCCCAGTGGTACTGGCACTGAAGGCAAATCAGTTCCTACATTTCTAATTCCTGCTGTTCACAGGCCTTATTAGTCATACAACCTAAAGCATATTTCCAGAAATACACACGTTTCTCTTTCGAAAAGAATCCTACATTTTGCTCTTCATGGTTAAAAAAGGGGCAGAACTTGAGAAGATCAGGAAAAAAATAGAACCGGAACAGTTTTCTTTGTCAAGAATTATTTGATTTTTTTATTTTTGAGGGGGAGGGAGGAAATCCTAAACTTTGCATTTCAATGGATTTTTTTATTATTATAAATCCATCTGTGCTCACACACACACACACACACAAGTCTTTTCTGTTCTGTACAAGGCACAATTTAAGGCATCTTTCAGAAATAAAAGGCAGAACAAATGTTATTGTTATTCCCAATATACAGATGTTTATTCTTATCTTTCCCCCCCCCTTCCTTTCTTTATTTTTATTACTGTCTTCTCGGTGACATCATAAGTAGGACTTGTCTCTTTATCGTCTTGCAGAGACTTTTGTTTTCTGGGACAGGAGCCTATTATGTCGTCACACGCTGGAACAGTAATAATCTCCCCCCTCGCTTGGAAGTCTTCATAGAAGACAATGAAAGAAACCATATTGTTTTCTGCTGGCACTAAATAAAGGAAGCAAGGGAATCTGAAGGGGGAAAAATTACCCGAGAGAGGCAGTCACTCTGGCATTTTGCTTTCTAAATTAATGTTTGGGGTAAAGAGAGAGAGGCTTTCCACACTTACTAGACAACGAGGGACATCTTAATTGCTAGGTCAGACACCAGGCTGAGTGGCACGTCAGGTGAGAGGACCTGATCCTGGAAGGAGCCGGGCATGTTTGGAAATGATCTCTCTCCCTTCCCTTGCGGTATCCGCTGCTGTGGTTTGCCTCCAGCACGAGGTGACATTTTGTGTCAGTTTGTGCTGCCCCAGCTCTACAGGAACTGCTCCAGTCCTGGCCCGACCTCTCCAGCTGGGCTGCACCTCCTTGCAGCTGGATGAGTGGGGCTTGCACACGCGGGGAGGTTCCTCCAGTTGCTGTGCAAGTCCTTTCCTGAAGCAAGAGAACTGGCACATCCTTGCACTTTGCTTTTCCCTCAACAGCCAGTGTCCAGGGGAACATTTGAAATACAAGTTTGCCTGTACCTTTCTCAGAGTGACAGACCTACACTTTCACCAGAATCTAACTTTGTTCTTACTACAGGACCTAAACGCTCTCTCCAGGTTCTGAGATGCTCTCCTCTTTGGCTTTCCCTGAATCAGTTAGGGAGGGTTCAAACCCCCAGGGTAGGAACAAGCCCTGGAAGATGTGCCAGCTCCAAAGGGCAATGTCCACTTGAGGCTTATTACCCTACAGAGGAGCTGCATGTGTAGTTATGATGATGAATATCTGAGCCATCTTTTATCTAGCCCTACCTTCTCCTCTCTCCCTCTGGTCAGACAGAGATGGTTTCTTGAGAAAAGAGGGTGATGCAGCAGAGGGAGAGTATTTTGAATAGGCAGGATTTTTTCTTCCTGTAGGCAAAAAGAGCTACTGAAACCAAAGCCATTTTTTTCTTCTCTTCATCTATATATTGGGAGAGAAGCAGCTAATCCCCTTACTTACTGTAACACTGTGCAGCAAAGAAGGCAATATAATAATATCATGTGGGAATTCAGTGTTCTTCACACCCTGGCTGCCTCTCTGGGAGTTGCTGTGTCTAATGTGTTATCCCTTTTTATCTCTTATTTTCAGACATATTGAAGTGCTTGAAAGGAAAGATAATGTATACAAAATAAACGTACATTAAACTAATACAATGGCACAAGAGTGAGCCTTGTATGCCATTTATTAAATGAAAGCCAGAGGAAGAAAATTGCATGTATGGGGCCAAAGTTTCTAGGATAGGCTTTGCTCCAGCTGGAGAGACCTTGTTGTGAGTAGGGCACCAGCTGGGAAGGAGAGAGATCTGTTCTGTTTCTGTTCCTGCCATCGACCTGCTCTATGACCTTACCTCTCTTCTTTGTTTTCTCTCGACAGCTAAATATATCAGCTCACCTAAAAAGCAGCTTTTGCTTCTTGTTCTTTTGGAGCATGGCAGGGACGTTTGCTCTCAAATCTCTCTACTTCCATACTTCCTTTAACAATAATGAAATTTCCTGGCTTCACCAGGTCTGGGGCTTTTGCATGGGGCAAATTGACAGTGCTTGTGATCTCCTCAGTCACAGATAGCAAGGGTTGGAAAACAGGTGCCCAGAGTGGTGCCAGCCCCTTCACTGGCAGTCCTGGTTCAAAAGGGAAACCTGTCCATGGCGTACAACCCACAAAGCATTATTTATTCTATTTTTAAATCTAATGAATTACTCATATCTATAGATTGATTTGAAAATATCCTTCTAGGCAGCCCCATCAGCACTGAAACTAATCCCTTAGAAAAAAATGATCCCAGAGGAATTTTTAAGGTGCTGTGTGAAGTGATGTAGCACTCTGTCCATGAGCAAAGTTTTCCATTGAGGTGAATGTTTTCCAGTAAGCTTGGTGTGTCTCTTCCTGTGTCGAATGTGGTTTTCATGAATGGCTCTTAGGGAAAGCAAAGTCTTCCACCTCAGGAAGGTAATCTCTTTGGGACTGGGCCTGGCTCTGTTTCCATCTGATAGCAGATGGAAACCTCAGAACTCAGAGCATGTTGTGTGGTTTGGAGAGAGTCAGAGTGCACATTTCTGGCTGGGAGAAGATGGCCACAGATGCTTATCCAGAGGCAAAGCTGCATGGAACGAGGCCTCTCTTTTTATTCACAAATTGCATTCCTCCTCTCTCCCCGCTCCTCCCCAATAAGCAACATTTTTCATCCTCTTTGTGCCTCCAGCCTGAATTCTAAACACCTTTCTCAAGGAGCTGGCTTCCACTTGCAGCACTGGGCAGCTTTATCCCTTCTGTGGTGCTTCAGTTTGGTTCCTACCCCAGTGCTCAGAAATTCTGCTTCTCCTGGCAATGATATGGGAAAGGCACTATTCCTTCGAATCCAGAAAAGGCAGGAATCCTCACGACATTTCAGTAAAGCCCTCCCTGAGAAGGGATGCCAGAACAAGACTGTCCTGTTCTGCCATGTCAGAAGCTGAAAAGTTGTCAAAGAACTCAAAAATCCTGCACAGGGAAAAAATGCAGCCTGAGATCAGAGAATTTGCTCCCAAAGTCCAGAGATATAAAAGCATGGATGGGTTTAGTAATCTGTGAGTGGTGTGTCCACCACACATCTCCAGAAGTGCACAAGTCACGCTTGTCCCTTTAGCAGGTGAAGGCCTCATTGCTTCGTATGTGCCCACACATCACAATGAGTGACAGCCAAAGTGACCTGGATCATTCTTAAAACGAGTTCTTTGTAGTTGGCGGCACAAATACAAAACTCTTTCATTGGCTTTTGGACATGTTTTATCATAAAAGGAATCTGCATCCCCTGTTTAACACAGTTTGGTCTTATAAACTCTCTGCAAAACCGATACGGATTTGCAGCTTCGAGCTCTTGTTTTCTAGGTCAGACCTGCAGAAAAGTCCAGCTTCAGAGCTGATGCATTCACATAATAATCTGACTTTTTCAGAGGAGTTCCTGGCATCTAACACAGTCCTAGCAAAGTGCCCACTGTGTATCCAGCACCCAGCCTGCTGAGTGCTGCTGGAAATCTGGATCTGCTGATACACCACATTTATTTGAACACCTGGTGGTCTGTGACTCCTAAATTTTATAAAGACTCACTGGCATTCCATCAGTGTCCTCATCTGTTTTGTCTTTTCAGTTTACTAACCAGGTGTCTTGGGGTGACATCTGTCTCCATCCCCTTTCTATCTGTAAAACCTGTTCCTCAGAGAGCAGTTCTTACGGACAAGAGGGTCCTGGGTGAAAACACTCTGAACTGATGTGTGTTGGCCAGACAGAGAGTTAAAAGGCATTTTAGACTAAGAATAGATAGGAAGTGTTCTACTGGGCCCTTTGCAGAAAGTGTTGTATTTAGCCTGACTGAGGTTTGAGATGTATTTGTCTTTTTTGAAGTGGTTCAGTCGCTCATTTCTGTCAACTGCCAACTGTGTCCTTAATTCCACTGAATTAGAAAAGATGTTGCTAAGATCAGCTTTTGGACTGTATCATTAAAGCATTTTTAAAAGCAATTAAATTGCATACTATTGTGAAAAAGGTGTAGAGCAGAAATCACCCCGTAGTGTTGTCGTGGCAGAATGATTAATGAGCACCGTTTCCTTTGCTCTGCCTCTTTAAAGTGCTGCTGACTTTTGAAAGGGTGGGTTTTGGGCTGAAAAAAAAAGTGTTGTTGAAGGTCTCAGTGCTGGCAGTGGCATTAGCATCTTGTTACACTGCCAATAACGTTTCAGCCAGGCTTTTCTTTTGATTTGTTTATGGTCAGCAGAGACGTGAGTGTGAGGTGCAAGGTTTAGGTGCTGCTTTTTGGGTGGTGGAGGTGTGGGAGATGTGGGTCACTGTGCCTGCAAATCCCATCTCAGAGAGATGTCACCTCACTCTCCTGCAGCAGGTATTGGCCAGATAACTGAGGTCACCAGAAAGTTGACATGAAAGCAAGATAAGAATCACTGCTTTGCAGATCTTGTACCTCTTTCCTCCTCAGATACAGAATTTGTTAGTTAAATTTAGCTCATATGAGCAAACTACACATTAAAATATTGATGAAGATAAATTAAATGGTAGATCAGGGAGGCCACAATCTCCCAACCTCATTTAAAACTTGCTGCCTTGACGTCTCCATTTTTACCTTAGGAACCAAAACTCTCTTTTCTTGCAATCTCCATATTCCATCCTCACATTCAGATCAGCGGCTAAGCCCAGATCTGAGTTCAACTAAATAATCTCTGTTCTTGTAGTTTTGATCCAGTGGAGACTGTGACATTTAACTTTTCCTTATGGTAACTAAGGAGACTCCCACAAGCTGATGTCCTACCAACTGCCTTTTGTGCTCGCGCAGCGACAGCCTTGGCTCCGGGATAAGAACATTCCACCCTCGCCTCCAACTTCAGAGCCAGCTTGGGTGGCTTTCAGGGCAATGCGTGGTTTCCAGATGCGTCTGTTCTAATCTGAACGCTGAGTAGGGACTGACATTTGGTTTTAAATTGGGCGTTTGTGGAAGGGAAGAGCAGGAAAATCACTGCCCGGATCTAGCTCTGGAGCAGAGTTTCAACCTTCTTGTGTCTCAGCTCTATCTGCCTGGAAACAGAGGTGTTTTTCTGCTCCTGCTTCTTTTCAGGAAGCCACTTTGTGGATAAATTATGCGCTGGGATCCGGACATAACCCTTGGCTACTGTTTCAGACATTTATCCCCTCCCAGACCAAGTGGTGCTGCTTGAAGACATTAACTTTCCCCAGCTGTCTATTACCAGCCCTGCGGGCCGGAGTGATGGGACGTGCACTCCCTAATCCACTTCGGGCAGAATCAGCCAGGTTAGTTTAGACAGCCGGGGACTGCAGGTAGGAGATGGATGACCACGTGGAACTGATTAGGGAGCACTCACACACTCCTGGCTGGTGGCAGGAAGGAAGGAAAAGCTGGAGGCTGGGAAAGCTCAATTCAATCAGTTTTGCAGTGTGCAGAGAAATATCTTTTCTTAACTTGCACTCTCAGCTACTTCGGAAATCTTATTTCCTCCAGCCTTCAGGTGGAGCACGGTGCTAACCATGGTTGTTACCACAGCCAAAAAATGGGGCAAATGGGGCTTTCCAAACAAATTCCCAGCAGCAAGGGTTTCTCTGAATCATTTTGTCTTCCCTCTCTTTTGCTTTTGCTCTTGAAATTAGAGATGATATCTCAAACATGGTCTCCGAAATGGGCTTGAGTTTTTCTTTGTAAGGGAAGCATGGAAAGAACGCTCCAGAGGATGATATAGGGTTTAAAGTGGGGTTAATGACAGGTATTCTGCTGTGGATAGTGGTGGTCAATAAAAGCTATTCATGGGAGAGCAAGGACATGCAAAATATCTAATTATTGGTGAAAGATCAAAGGAAAACAAAAGGCTTAAAAAGCAAATCTGTGTCTGGAAATGATATATGGACCTGTGGATGAAGGCTGGCCCCCAGAGGTAAATGTGCAGAGAGCTGATGGGGATCATCAAAACCTGGGGAGGGATACCAAAAAAGATGGAGGAAAGCATTGCCTGTTAATGGTGGCGATTTATGGGTCTCTTCTGAATCACACTGACCTCATGAACCACCTTCCTCTCTCCCCACCACCTCCTTTGCCCTTCCCCTGGATGTCCTCTCATTATTAAAAATTCATGTTTCTCTCCTCAATTTCATACATGGGAAGACAGTGACAATCGGTGCCATCAGTCTTTGGAGCACTGAGGACATTGGCTGAAGGACTGAACAATGAGCAGAGGAGGCCGGAGTCTGTCCTTTGTCCAGGTCCCAGCCATCCCTGCAATCCCAGACACGCACAGGCCGTGAGCAGCAGCTCTGCCCTGGATTTCCTGGGGCTCTTGCTTAGTTCCTGTCCCTCAGGAAGATAAAAACCCAGTCTGAAATACATCCCAGTGTGGGAGAGGAGGATTTTATGGGGCTGTGGAGGGAAGCCAGGCTGGGAGCTGTTATCCCCTACCCACCTCTCCATTTGAGGGTGCCTTTCCCAAATGTCAGGGTGGTTGACAGTCCTGAAGAATAAGGGGCAGAGGAGGTGTTTCCTGTCATAAAAAAGGGAGGACAGAAAATACGAGAACAGGTTCATAATGGCAAGAAGTAGGAGGAAGGTGGGAATGAGGAAGTGCCAAGGATCTCCCAGAGACACAGGGAAGTACAGCAGAAAACTCTCCTCCAGCTGCTTCCCTTCAGGCAGGTAAAATATGGGGAATCTCCTATTACAACACATGGTTTTGAATTGCCTGTTGAGTAAATTGTGGTTTTCCATCCCCATTACTCTACTGGTAGCTATCACTCATAACACAAATATACAAAATAAATTAATTAAAAAAAAAAAACCAAACCTTGTAATGATTTTTCCCTGCTTAAGTTTTCAATTACATCAGCTATCTCATACTCATTAGAAAGACATGAGCCCATATTCATTAAATGCAAAACTAACTTTCCAACAGCAAAAGGCTTGGGTGAAGAGGGTAATGATTTAATTTTCTTCATTTCAGAGAATTACATCTCTTATCCTGGGGCAATACGTCTGTAAATGCAGACTAAGTGCTGCTTCAGACTCAGTTTAAATTCCTAATTTGGTGGAGCTACTTAGTAGGAAAACCTGAGGAAGGTCCAGGCACCCATTTTGTCTTTTGCAATCTGCCAAAGCAGTCTAAATGCTAAAATTTTGGAGGATTCCAGAAAATATTCTCAAAAGCAACCATCTTCGGAAGAGTGTTTGTCTACATTCTTCTGTATTTATCCCTACAAACAGAAACCTGTGTTTATAGAAACATTTCTCTGACTGAAAATTCCTACAGATGTCTACTGCAGCATTCAAAACTTGTGGCATGTAGCTGCTGTTAAAGACACCCAAGAACTTTCAAAAATCACAGTACGTGCATCCTCAGGTTCCCAGATATTTTTTAAATGTCGGTAAAAGTCCCTTTTTGAGTGTGTAGAAGTGGTTAGTCCCTGTCTGTTGGATAGGAAAGGACTTCAGCTGCAAGTAAAACTTCTAAAATTGTAATAAGGATTTCTTGAGTTTGCTTGAACTTGCCTAAGTACATCAGGTATTTAATTCTTTTGGGGTTTTTTAGTGTAAACTGCTTCTAGATCTGTAAGACTTTTTAAAAATTCTCATATTGGATGCAAAATTTCAGTGAATTTCAGATATGTATCTACTTTTATGGAAAAACAATGATTTCAGCCGAGACATCACTAGCTGTGTACTTGCTGTTTTGCCCAGCATTTGTGTGCAAATGTGTGCTGCTTCTTCATTACATCTTGCTGTGACCCATCTCAGCTGGAGCAAACGGGGGGGTTTCAGTTCCAGAGCAGTTGCAGTGACTGTGGTGAAAGTGCTCATCCAGTGCACTGAGGAGAAATGTCAAAAAAAAATCTCATTTTGCCTTTGACAAATTTTGCCCCAAGTCTCAAGCGTGAATCTCTCTCTTCTGGATGTCAGCAGAGCAAAGTCTCTTAGACTTGACTTGGGAAATTATTTTAAAAAAACCAAAACAAAAATCCCAGAAATACGCACCTCTAATACCTCAGACGTTTTAGAACACTAATTTGTTGTTTGAGTACAGAAGAAAAGTTAATTGCTAAGCAATGTGTACATCACTTTTTTACACTGTGGCTATTCAAGGAACAGTAAAATACCTCTGGGCCCATTGCCCTCACCTGCTCCACTCATGCATTATGGTCACATAGGAGGACTGAACAATTGCATTCCTAGAAAATATGTTCTTATCAGTAACCACTGATAAAACAGATGCAGGAAACACAAAGCGTGGGCCATGCCCCATAGTCACAGAATTTATAACCTACACAGAGTCTGTGCCTCTCCTGTGTTTAGTCATGAGTTATCTCTGGTGTTTAGGCAGGAGATGTCTTTGATAAGTCGAGACCAGAAGAGACAAACGTGTTATTTAGTGGATAACCCTGTTTGCTAACACCACTTACACCCATACACTTCTCTGGTACATTTTGTAGAAACTGTGATGAAAATGTTCCCAGTTAATAAAAGGCCTCTGAACCAGTCCTGGACAAACCTGTGTGCCTTGGCTCAGCTGTGTGCAGTCCCTCATGACCCCCCTGATCTAAACTCTTCCCCCTTTGTGTGTCCTCAGAGTTAAAACTGTGCCTTTTCTATTTGTCTATTTCTTATTATAGGTGGTCAAGTTACTGAGAAAACCCAGAATTTCCAAACGTCTTGACAGATTTAGACATATTTTCATTTATTTCTTCAAATATGTGCATGACTTCTAAGAGATAAATCACATTTGCTGATTTTTATGAACTGAATCAAATCATGAGTCGAAATGAAAAGTTTTAATGGAAATGTCACAATTGCTTCAGAGAGAAAAATGGGGTCAATACCAAAAATCCACGCTGAAAACCACTTGTGTTCAAACAAAAAAAATCTTTCCTTAGAAAAGCTCCTCAGATCAGGTTTTCCCACCTGGCTTTGCCCTGTAGCTCTCCAATTTTTTTCTATTCCCTGTCCAAACTAATGAAACAGCTGCATTTTTATCAACTGCTCTTTCCACCCCAGAGACGAACGCGTTTCACTGGAGAGAGAAGAATTTTTATGTACAGTGCCGCAGACAGAGCCCTGCTGTAGCATCTGATGGGGGGGCACCACCGAAATGCGAGCTCAGGACAGCATCTCAGGCCGTATTTTAACATGTCTCTATATTGCAGTAACATTCCAAACAATATCTAAGTGCAGATATTACTTTCAAGCTCAGTTTTTCTCCCTCAAAGTTTTCCGCTCTGTTTAATAAAGGAGCAGCCTTGGGTTTCTCACGTCCCTTTTGCTGGTGGTGGCTACAGGACTCTGCAGGCAGAGCCAGCGAGGGAGCAAAATGTTCTGAGCAGCAGGTCAAAGGAGATGTGAGTTTTCTTCTAAAATCTGGGTCCATGTTAATGCATAAAGATCAGCTCCAGTTCCAAAATAGCTGCAGAGGGCTTTGTGAAAGCCTGCAAGCACCGGCTGTGAAGTCAGCGCCCAGCATGGACTAAGTCAGGGAGGGGCAGGAGGAGCATTTGTTCATTTGGCCTTTTTCTTACTAGATAAAGATAAAACACCTTCATTCCCCTCTAAGCTTATCACAGGGCAAACCAAGCTGGGCAACCACGGCAATGTTTGCTTTGCTTTGACAAAACCTTGGCAAACAATAGAATTAAAATCCTGTCCATATCCCAAGTGTGTGTCCCAGCCTCCAGCCTTCAGTGCCATTAAACCTGCACCTTGTGGGTTAAACCAGGCAGGTTCTGTGCAGAGATGATCTCTTCAAAGCAGACCAGGACACTCCTCAAGGAGCAACTCTTGATATGATTTCCTAAGTGAAAATGTTGAGGTTGTTTTTTGGCAGGATTGTGTTCAAATTTAGAGGTGAGATTCTGACTTTCAGCAAAATGTCCAGGTTTGATTCTCTGGAGGGGATGAGGGATTTGCTCAGGGGAAAATGTTGTCATATGTGGGGATGAGGATGAAGGATTTCCTGAAGGGCAGAAAAATATCTCAGAGCTCACCTCCTTGCTCTGCCACAGCCTCCCCAATGGCCTCAGCTTCCCTGTGGAGATCCAGATCACAGCTCTCCCTCGGTGTGCTGGAAAACACCATCCTGAAAGGCTTTGGTAGAGGAACCACAACTGAACTTTTAGGCTGTCTGCTTCTCTCAACAAAATTAAAATAGTGAGGGTAGCAGACCAAAGTCCACCTAAAAGTCTGCCAAAGAGCCACCTCCAGAATGGTGGGGGTTCAGGGAAGTGGGTTTTGTGTAAAATGTGTAACTAGTGAATCACGCCTGTCCTCCCCAAGGGAAGGGACCAGTGTGGGTCTGGGTGATGGCAGCAGTCGCAGTCCAAACCCCCTGCCCATGGTGACAGACATGGGGCCGTTCTGTGCTCTCTGTTCTAATGAGGACAACCACCACCTTCCCCTCCCTTCCCTCCCAAACACAAACTGGTTCTCCCAAACCAGTTTGCGAACCTCCCTCTTTCACCCCAGGAGCCTTACACAACTCTGAGCATGGAAGTTTCACAGCTGCCCCAAACATCTCCTGATTTCTGCAGGAAAGGGCACAGGCATTTTGGGATGGCAGGGATGGAGGTAGGACCACCAGGCACAATTCAAATATGATTTCCAGCCTCTTGCTGGCAATATCCCATGACTGCCACTTCACAGCAGTCTTGACACAACCTTGGAGGAGAAACAAGTGAGAAACCCCAAGGCAGCGCACGAGCACTGGGGAGAGGGGAAGATGGTGGGCACACCCTCCCAGCCCCATGCTGTGCCTCTCCCTGCTGGAGCTGTTCATCCTGGGTTTGAGAAATTAAATGGTGCCGGAAAGGCAGGGAAGCAGCAATTGTAATTTCTTTAAAAGTTGTTTCATGTGATTCAGGGTGGTCGGTTGTCATTTATTGTAGCCTAAAGTATGAAGTGAATTTTGGCATGCAGGCCTGTGACTAGAGGATGGGCTATTTCTCCTTGTTAGAAATTAATCCTTATGTCTACGGGAGCAGCTTTTTCTCGGTGTGCTGGTTGTAAATCTCAGCGGAAGCAGTGCAAGTTGGGAATGAGCAGCAGCAAGTCCATTTTGTGCTGCATTCCTGGAATTAGCTCATATTTCAGTTGTGCTTATTTTGGATTATTACTGTTCCATAGAGCAGGGGAGAGGCAGGATTTGCAGGGAAATCCTGCAGGACCAGCTTCCAAATGACCACCAAAGTCTGAAATGTGCCAGATAATTCCAGGTAGCTTCACCTCCTTCACCAGAGTGACTCATGAGCTAACTTCTAAATAGCACCTGAGATATTTAATAATATAAATTATAAATCCTGGATTTTGCAACTGACAGCAAACAGGAAAGCTGCCATCTGACTCTGGAAACCCAAAGGGTATCCCCAGATGTCAGCTGGACCCCGCAGAGCTGCATTTGCCAGCAGCCGCGGGGTATCCCGAATTAATGCTGTGACACAAACACAGGAGCTATGTGAACATGTTGCATTGTCACATCGGGCTAGTTTTGCAGAAACATCTTTCTTTCAGACTCACCCAAAGTCTCAGCACTCTACGTGAACTTAAGTACAATGATCTTTCTGTCAAAAATAAACTTTGCTCTCGAAATAATTAGCACATCATCCGTTGGAAGTAAGCCTCGTCTGGAGTGAAAGAATGGAGCTATGTGGGTTATTTTTAAATAGCACAACAATATATGCTAGAGAAAAAAAATTGCTTAAATTATTTACATTATTTACACTATTCTTCTGAACAGCGTCTTCAAAAACATGTTTTTAAGAAATGGCATTATTAATTGAGGGAGTTTTTTTGAAGAGGATTTTTGAAGTTTTTGGAAAGATGGTTAAATACTGAAAATGACCTCAAAACAGATCACTGCATCATTTGTCATTTGTCTGGGTTTCAGATCGTGTGCAGAGTTTGGCCCACTGCAAGTGCCTTCCTGGGGTGGCGAGCTTCTCCTCACGAGAGCAGATCCAGGGCAGTCAGACTTCAATAATGTGGGGACTCAACCATCTGTCCCCAAACAAATTGACTTACAGCCTGATCCCCCAGCCCTCCCTGGGTGTCATTTACTCCTGTGAGTAGCCCAAACACATCTCCTCATGCACACAGGGCATGGAAGGGGGTCACACGGGCAGACCCATGGAAGCCGGGTGAGGGACAGCGCCGAACCTTACAGGGCCTCACCCCATGCCTGATACCCATCAGCAGGGTCTGAAGGCTTCAGCACGAGGTTTTTCTGGTGAAAACAATAATTTCAGAGCTCAAACCTCATTGCTTTGGCTTTTAAACCCCAAATCCCCTCTGTATGCCCTGGATGAAGGTTGGCTTTGGGGGCACCTCCACCTGTGCCCCTCCTCCTCGCAGGGCAGGACGAGCGGTGTGGGGAGAGATGAGGCCCGAGCTCTGTGCCGAAGCCTGACCCTTTGTTTCGGCGTTGTCTCTGTTGGTGACAGATGGTGATGCTGTCCTGGTGAATTTGTTACCTTCTCGATGACATGCAATATGTCTGCATCCTGACAGTGAGAGGAGAGACTCCAGCTGTCCCTCCAGTAATTGACAGCAAGGAGCTGTTTTCACTTTTGACAGAGCTAAGAAGCATTAGCATCATATTGGCTACTAGGAGGGGTTTTATTATTATGTTTATCATCTGAGAGAAGTCATTGTGATGTGGGACTGGGTGGGTTGTTTTTTTTTTCCTACTTTGCTCCTGCAGCCGCCCGCTCCTCGCATTGCAAACTGTCTCATGCTCCAGCGGAAAAGAAAGGGAAGGAAATCTGGGCTCCGGCCACCTCGTCCCCAAATGAGCCCCACTTCTCTCACGCTGATGGAAATGACAAAATCCCACCTTCTTTCTTCAGAAGCAGTGGGGGAGGCAGGAGAGGAAGGATTATTTTAGAGTAAGGGAAGTGCAGAAAATGAAGCAAGAGGTCCCGTCTTGCTTCTTGCACGCCTGGTGCCTGCTGAAGTCACTGCTGACTGACAGAGCTCGGGTCACATCCTCTGCTCTTCGGAAAAGAGAAATAATCTTATTTTTCCATGGGTTTTAGGCTCTGCTGGCTGGAATTCTGGATGATTTATGCCCAGTTTGCCTCCCTTTCACTCTTCCTAGCTCCCACACTTACCCCTCACTAGCAATAAAGGGCGCTTCTCCCATCCCCTCATGGACTCTGCTGCAGTCTTCACTCTATAATCAGTCCTTAATAAGATTGGGCCAGTAAAATCAACTCCGAGCACATAAGTCACACAGACATCCATACAACAAAGATTCCTCCCTAAATTAAATTCAAGCTGACCTAAAACAAAGGTTGGGTCTCACTGCAGATCCAGCAACGGCAAAGCTACCCAGACAAGCAGTCACTTCAGGAAGAGCTGGGTATTTCCCCTTGGTCCGACCAGTTGTAGTTCCCTGGGTGAAACCCACACATTGTCACACTCCTGAAATTATACCAGAGGAAATAAGGAATTTATTCAGAGCATTAACACAATCCTATCTATTGTCCCCTTGTTTTCTCCCAGACAGAGATGAGGGTCTACCACACTTTAGGGCCGCTCTTATGTCTCATGGGTTTGTGCAGTACTGACAGCCACGGGACGCTGATCCTGCACCAGAGTGTGCTGATATCAGACGTGGGTGTTTCATGCTGGATTAATGAAAATCTAAGCATGAGAAAGCAAATACAGCCCAGCAAATCTCAAAAGGAAGGTTTCACCTGGCGCAACAACCAGTCCTGCACTGCTTCTGTATTTTCTGGCCCATGGAGCAGGGTGTAAATACAGACAGTGCGACACACGCAGGCTCCTGGAACAGGTGAGGCAGAGTCATGGGTGTTACTGCTGCATGAACAAATTCACCTCTGCAAGAAGAACCCAAACTTCAGCTATTTATGGCCACAGACCATTTGTTCAGTTCTCATTTCGAAGTATTTCAAGACTGGGCGTGATATGTAAATATTATAGTGCCACTATTTTCACTGTATATGTGAATTTGGAAATCCCCAGGGAATTTTTTAAATCTCCAAAATTATTTCTGTTGATTTCTGAAGAAAAGATAGTATGAAAAAATAAAAAACACAGGTTCTGCCAGCTTTATAAAAAGTCCTTCAAAGTTTATGGAAATACAGTTCTGAATATTTCTGTGAAGAAAGATCGTATCCACAACCAGGTCCTCTGTGAAAACAAATCTACAGAGTAAAAAAAAGCCAGAAATATTTGTCAGCTCTGATTTATTATCAATCCAGGCATTTTAACAATGGCTACTACAATATTTTGCCAGTTTCTCCAAATGAGGATTGATTTTTAAGTCTCATTGAATACCTTTGTTGAAAGGTCCTTTCCCCAGACTGCTTTAAATATGCAAGCATAGCACTCTGCTGCGAGGCTGTTTGTGCTGACTAAATTCAGAACTTATCGATCTCAAAGCATGGCACTGACCTCAGAAATTAGCTGGCTCGGGAGCAGCATCAAACTCCTAAACTCGGATCGGTGTTGACATGAGTGCGTGACAAAACCTAAGCCAAGTCAGAGCTGAGCAGAAAGCCCAGTTGCTGGTCCTGGTCTGGGGCCAAAAGCCTGACTCAAGCCTTGGACCAGACTTTGGAGGAGGGTGAGTTTTCCTTCCTGGTCTTTTCATTCAGTAATTCCTGAGATCCAGCACAAGAAATGCACATGCCCCTGTCTGTGCATGGAGAGGGGAATGAGTGCTGCTGTGCCTTTGGGCTGAGGGGCTGCAGCCAGGATCCGCCCAGGGAGGCAGAGCCCCTGAAAACCTGCTGCCTTTAAGAGAGAAGGAGATGGTTCAAGAATGAAGTAGATGGGTGCTATGGAAGGCCCATGCTGTCTGTTACATGCCCTTATGACAGTATTAAATTATTCCTGTTTCTTTCAATACTGGGCTATGCACTGCACCGTCCTGGTTCCAGTTGAGAAAGAGAGTGAAGGAGAGGGTATGGGACTGAGAGCAAAGGGGGGAATCCACAGCATAAACCAGTATTTGTCAGAAATGGGAGTAATTGCTGCTCTTTGGTGTGATTTATTGAGGTAACAAAGGTTAATAACAATGCCACTCAGTCAGTTTATTCTATTCATTTTCATGTCATTACAACGTATCAGGCACGGTGCATGCTGCAGCTGGGGTAAGGACTGAGTCTCTCCCAGAGAGATGCTCCCGTCTTCCTCCTGACCGCCAAAACCCCTCTCTGGGGTGGGCTGGGGGCTTGGAGCCAGCCTGGAGCGTGTCCACGCAGGGTGGGCATCACAGGCATCAAAGGACTCCTCACTCTTTGCAGAGGCCTGAAATTTCAGACCAATTAGAGATGGAGTTAGCACGAGGAGAAGTTAACACAGGGCCAACTTATCCGAGCGGTGCTTTGCTGGAAGCATGTGGGAGTGAGGGCAAGGGTGGGCAGTGAGGGGGTGGAAAGCAGCCTGCGGCAGCAGATATCCCCACGGGATGCCTGAGGGATGGACGGGGCTTCTGTGGGAAGAGGTGGGTAAAGCAAAGGAGCCGTCTGTCATGCAAATGGAGAGGCAAGAGGAGTGCTCCTGAGTGAGATCCTGATGGCTCTGGGGGCGTGGGGAAGGCTTTATAGAAGGAGAGCCTCCTGCAAGGGGAGCAGGAGGAGGGGCAGGAAGGAGAGCAGAGCAGGTTGGGATTACTTTGTTGTTTTGTTTAGGATTTGGCAAAAGCCAGAAATGACAGCTGAGAATTCTGAAAGTGAAGGAGGTTGGCATTTCAAATTCAAGAGGTTCATTGTCTGTCGATGAGGCTGCCGCAACCCAAACCCTCACCTGGCTGCCCCCACCTACATGAATTTGTTTTTATGGTGTAGGGATCTAAAACATACTCCATGCTGAGCCCTCATTTATCAGTAGCTTTCACTGAAAACTTCTCATTCCCATGATCTTTTACTGCAAAGGACTATTTTAGCTGATGTCAGTATCTTCTTTGGGCTTGTAGAAGTCATCAAGGCTTGGAAATTTAATGGCAGTGGGATTCCCTGCTCTTCAGGAGTCAGGGGTTGCTGCTGAGCTTTGTGCAAAGTACTGCAGAAGATGCAAAGTGGCTCAACACTCTGGAAACTGGGAACCACAGCTCCCTGCAAGCGGAAGCTTTCCCACACACCATTCAGTGCTGCAAGAAATCCATCAGATCTTTTTCCCCAACCTTGGGGATCAGTGTCCACATGTGCTTCATCTCCCCCCACAACCATACAGAACTCCTCTGGTGGGCTTAGCCCAGGTCCATCCTCCACTTAACCTGCACCTGAACATCTCCAATCTCTAAACCCCCACGGCCCAAAGCCCCCACACGAATGGTGTTCTTTGTGTGAGAGAGGGTTAAAGAAAACCCAACATCTTGCTGCAGATCATCCCTCCCTTCCACCCACTTTGGCGCTGGCAATCTCACTCTGTTCTTTCATCCAAGTGGGCATCAGCACCAGCCCCATATTCATAAGTGTCAAGAGGTGTTGATGCATACGGCAGTCGGCTGCTTTTGCCCACCCCGGAGACTAAAATGCCTCGCACCTCCACTCGGCTGCTGGGACTTGGCTGGCTTTCAGATTTTAATTTTTAGAAGGACTTTGAAATTTTTCCAGCTCTCTCTCTCTCTCTCTCTCTGCTGTTTTTCACCGCTTGCTCAGGGAGGTACCTGGGCTGCTTTGTTCTCAGAAATGCATTGGTGGATTAGCAGTCTCGAGCTATGGCAAACGCTGCTTTTTTACATTGTTCTGACCAATCTCAGCTCCTGTTCTAAGGTATGAGATGGGCACAAAGGACAACAATGCCTCAAAGTGCTGCTAAATTGTCCATCTAAATGCTCCTGCTACAGTTTAGGGAAAAGAGTTAGAAAATGGCAGAGAGAAAGAGAAGCCTTCACCCACCCTGATCAAAGTCTTAATGCCGATGCTGGAGCATCCAGCTCACGTGTCAGCCTAGACCCCAGCTGTTCAAGAGAGGTGTTTTCTCTCAGAAATCTGCCTGCTGCAAGATTCCAGAAGGGTCCTATGGCAGCTTTTGGTATTGAAAGAATTTTTGGTGTGGGTGAAAGTTTCTTCAGAATTTTTTTGAATACTTTGAAAGTCCTTGAGTATTTTCTTGATATCTTCTAACCATCAGGGTGCATGTTTGGTGATATCTCGCTCGTGTCAGGAGCCCATGGAGGAATCCTGGATCTAGGTAGCACTGCCTGGCTTGGGGCTGAGCACAGAGGTGAGAGCTGTATGGAGGCCCAGAACTCAGCCAGGAGGAGTTTGGCATATAACCCAGCAAAGAGGTCTGTGCTGTTACAGGTATCTCAGCTACCTCGTTTAAATCTTGATCTGTAAGTTTTTGCTTCTTGGGTTACCGGCAGAATTTTGTGACTAGATCCAAAGTTGTCTGGAGTTTTTAGCTCTTCTGATTCAAAAAGAAGTGTCTCAGTAGTTTTCAAACACATAGGGTTGTGAAAGGCTGGGGCACAGTCCAGGGTTTGCAGCACTAATCCATGAGGCTCTAGCACCAGAGATCTCTAGAAAGGATGGCAGAAATCAGGTCATAAATGTCTTGTCACCCATCAGCCCAAAGCAGAGCCATGAACTTGTTCTGCTGCAGGGTCCCAACCTCCACCGATGCCATCAGACTTATACAGTGCCACTAATCCAGCCTGTGACACACTGCGTGGGATTCCGTTGCCTGAACATCCGTGTCTCCAACTGCAGTACTCAGCAGTGGACTCGGGGCTCCTGTGCCGTATCTGCCAGTCCCTCAAGGACGACTTGGTTACACTACAGAGTCTAAAATAGCCCTAAACCTTCATGTTTGGAAAGTTGAATGCAGGTGAAGGAGCATGGAGAACCATGGGACAGCAGGGATGGGGGTTGAGAAGAAGTCTCTTGGGGCTGGAGCATGCTGCTAACTTTGCTTTGGTGTGGTCTTTGGTTTTGGTCTTTTCCAACATTGCTTTTGGATCTTTGTGCATCTATTTCCTTTCTGCACTGCTGTGATATATTTTCCTTCAGATACCTTCTATTTCTCCAGAGAAAGGAGAAATCCTTTTACTTTAACCTCGTGGCAGCTCTCAGCCTCTAAAACACATCTGCGGACATATGTTTGCCTTTCCTTTAGTGGAGAAGTACAAAATTTCTCTGTCCCCCTCCAGATCCTACAGCCCTTGTGTTTGAAGGAGACCTTGGGCTGGAGCAGGATGAGTCCTGCTGACCCAAGCTCAGCTCAGGAATCGCTGGGTTCCCCCTGCCCCCCCCCCCCCATCTTGTAACATCAAGGTCTTTCTTCTCTGTAGCAAGGTTAGGCTCTATATGTCTTAACCATATGCCCCGAGTGAGGAATTCATTAGCATTCATTATGCATTCATAAGAAACAAATGGGCAGAGGAGTGGGAGGTATTGCAATTCCTCTCAGCTGCTCCTTCACACCCAGCGTGGAGGGAGGGGCACCGGCCCCTGCCAGCCTCCTCCTGCCTGAACCACTGACCACCCTGGCACCGCTGACCACCCTTGCACAGCCACCCTTTCACTGCTGACCATCTTTGTACCACTGACCACTCGTGCTCCACTGACCACCCTTACATGCCCACCCTTGTGCCACTGACCACCCTTGCACACCCATCCTTGCAGCACTGACCACTCTTGCACTGCTGACCACCCTTGCACCACTGACCACCCTCGCACTCCCACCTTTGCACACACTTCTCACACCAGCAGCTGATTTCCAGGTTCCCAGCTGACAAGCCCCGTCTGCCTGAGTTCCCTGTCGGTTCATTTAACTCTACAACATAAGCTGATTATGGAGGGAAATGGCTGAAGCGTAAATCTGGCTTCCTTTATTTTTTTCCTCTCTTTTTTCTCCCCGTTGGTTGTATCACCTCGCTCCCCTCCCCTGCTTCACTTCCATTTGCTCCCCGTGCAGGGAAGCCAAGGCAGACAGATGCAGGCCCCCCCAACCCCCAGGTTCCAAGACATCCCTGCATGGGGGAAAGACAGGAAATCTTGATGGTTTTAAGCAGTAGCAAACGTCTTTCACTATTTCAGAGACACAGTCAGCTCAATCCTTAACTGTAATTGATATCTGGGCTGGAGTTTTGGTCAAAATAAAACCAAGCACACACATTGTCACAGGGTGATGTCCCAGGACACGGTGACACAGAGACTGTCACTCAATTCTTGGTTCTCACCAGTACAAAGATGCCCTTGCCTCAAAGTCACCAGTGCTATAGCAGTAGCAGTTGTGGGTTATTTCTTATTTATCTCTTCACTTGTAAATAACCAGATTTCTGGCTACTTGTGAGAGCACAACTTGAAGACACAGGTAATAGGTAGGAGAGTGGGCGAATGAGCTCTGCTTCATGTCTTAGGAGCTTGAGGATTGGTTCCAGCATTTCTCTGGCAAGTCTCCCTTAAATGCGGTGAGGAACATGCACCCAAAACAGGAGAAACTCTCCGAAGGGAGAGGTGGCTTCCAAAAAGCTCCTAAAGAGGAACACAGAGTGCTCTGTCTCTGTCCATGGTCTCCCAGCTTGCTTGGGAGGAGGTTTTTGAACCTGCCTGGGTTTTGACTTGCCATTTCAGAGTGATCTGGACCCGTTTCAGTCTCCTCTGACAAAGCCCAGCCCCTGGAGCAGGCAAACGCTGCTAACGCCCTCACCTGCTACTCTGACAAATTTTCTCAGTAAATCTGCTGAGCAAATCTAGAAATCCAGCGAGGGGAAAAACTTATGAATTTCGTCTGGTGTGTTCAGAGATAAATTCCCGGTGACTTTGGTACCTGAGCACGGTTTGGGACCCCTCCGCGGTGTGAGTCAGCTCTTGGCTGCAGCAGCTCCCGTGCTGTGCTGCGCCGCTGGGAAGCCCGACTTGCCTCCTGGTGGAAGGTCTCATTACAGCAGGGAGGCTTCCCAGCTCCAGCAGCTTTGTAAAAAGCAGGACATGAGCTGCAAACACCTTCAGAGGAGCCTGACAGGGAGGGGGTGCCTGGCATGGTGCTACCCCGGAGCCAAGGAGTCGCTGCACGGCGCAGCCCCATGCGCGGCGCCTCGGACTGCGGGCTGCAGAAACGGCGTGTCCGTGTCACGGGCATCTCCCAGCTCAGCAGAGCCCAAAGCAAACAGAATGAAAGCCCCCATGGCCCTGGGAAGCAGTGAATGTCTGCGACATTAGTGATGCTGCAGCTCTCCCCACAGATCTCCTTTGCACAATGGAATGTTAGAGAGTATGTCTTACAGCAGCAAAAAAAAAAAAAAAAGGCTTTTATCCTGCTGAGTGAGGGCAGCACCAAGCCCACGGGTTCTGAGGAAGGCTGTGTTTGGAGCTCAGTGCCCAGCTGAACTTACAGATGACTCATAGGAAGGTTCACATGATGTTCGACCAGGTGGGAAGATTTTGAAGTCTATTTTAAAATGATGAGAGCAGAGGTTTTCCTTCCTGCATCACAGTGACACGGGCAGAGCTGTGCACCCATCCTCCTGTCCTTGCTTCTTGGTGATTCCCCTCTTTTGCTGCTCTCTCCTTGTTGTTAGGTCTTCTTTTCTCTGCTTTGTTTTTTGTTTTGCTTTGTAGGGTTTTTTCGTTTGGGGTTTGTGGGTTTTTTTGTCAGTTAGTTTGAGTTTTTTGGAATGAAACAAACTAAATCTCTGTCCTGGAGGGAACTTTAAATGTTTGGTAACTGCTGATACCCATAAAACTCTACCCAGTCCGTGATTGCTGCTGTCTACCTGCCTCTCAAGCCCTGGAAGGGCAGGGAGCAGGGATCAGCCACTCTCCAAACAAACACCAAATCACAGCGGTGTGGCCCCTCATTAGCAGTCGAACATCAAGGACCTTCGTGCAGCAAAATTAACTATTTTTTGTAGGATGTTTAACAAAAGAAGAGATACTAATGAGGTTAGTTAAAGGGTGGCCCTCTTTCATTAGCTCTGCTGGGCTAAGTCTGCCAGTGAGGAACTATCAAGAAGATTGCTTTTTTTAATTACTCTGTTAATTGATATAAAACAAAAAGGACGCAGATTAGTTGCATGCAATTAGCAAATTAATTCTTGGCAATTACAGACTTAATAATGGAGTACTTTTGCTGCTGTGTGTTGGATTCTGTGGCCTATATTCATTGCCTGTATGAGCTGAATAATTTTTTTTTTTTGAAGAGGAACAAGAGTTAAATATAGACATGTACACATTTCCTTGGAATTCTCTCAATAGAATGATGAGGAAGATAAAGTGCATTTTTCATCTTTGACAGAGCAGTGCCTCGTAGCATCTGTGTTGTTGACACTGAAGCCTAAGGTGATGTGTAAGACAGCTCTGCCTTCTTGCCTGGTTCTGACTCCTGTGCTTCTGAGCTAAGTGAGACAAGTTAGGCACAAGTCACAGTTTCTTTCTGAATGGGGCCAATGGGCAGGAATATCGGAAATCAGGTCCTTAGGGTCTAACCTCAATCTAGGACTCTTCCCAGGCTGCAGCACTGGCAGATCAAGTAGGCTGAAAAATACCCCAATTCTCCTTGAAAAGGCACAGTTTTGGGGTGGTTCTTGTTGAATGATTACAACAGAATAATGATGATGGCAAATTCCTTTTGTGATAGAGGGCTGTCTGCTGGCAGCGGGATGCTCTTCCCTGCCCTGGACACTGGAGGAGGAGGAGTTTAAGGGCTGCTGGACAGCGAGGCCTCTGGTTGCTCTTGTCTGTTGACCTCGTGTGTGCAGGATATTGGGATGGAGAGGCACTGGTATAACCCTACCCGAGGGAATCAGCACAGAGACTGAGATACCTCACTGTGCTTGACCCCAGACTGGGGGAATTTGATATTATGCAGCATTCAGCCTGAGCGACCCCTCTGCAAAACCACCTGGCAGGTTACAGTGCTTGGAAGGAGGAGGAGAAAGCAAAGCAGGTGGGAATACTTCCTCTGAAATCTGTCCCAGTGCAGAGGAGAGAGGTATTTCCACGATCCACAATGGCAGCAAGCAACTTATCCATGCCCGGGAGATTCTCCTTGGGCTTCAGCTTTCCTCTCTCCCTCCCTCTCCTCTCCTCTCCTCTGCTTTTTCTCCACCTGTGCCTTTTCTTTCCAAGCAAACTTGCAGAGAAGACAATGCTCACGTCCACTGCTTTGCTCGTATTGCTTTCCAATACTTTTATTTTACTCCAGACCGAGTCCATGTGTTTTTGCAGACTGGTAACAGGCAAGCAGGGACTGGGGGCAGGAAGGGTCTTGGTGATAAGACACCCACACACACATAAGGGGAAACACATGGAAAAGTTAATCCAGAGAAGTTCAGAGGGGAAAAAAGGATTTTCTCACTTACTTCAGTCTGCTGGGGATCCTCATTCTGGTCTATATTTCGAGAGCACCTAGGATAGCAAAGGTGCCTGACAGACCTCCTGCTCCTTTTTTTTCAGTCAAATCAGGATTAGCATTAGGGATTCTTCATTTGGACTGGGAAATGTCAGTGAGACTGTCTGTGCAGCACAGGTTATAGAGAGGCAGTGAACAAAGCTTACATCCAGTGAGATTAATTTACATACTGAAATAGTAGCTCTATGTTCTTTGTTTCCCACTGACTCCAACCTTTCCTGGGTGTATCAGTTCCTCTGGTCACTGTCAAGGACTCAAAAATGTTGAGAGACCTTATTCTGCTGGGTAATTGCTTTGATTCCATGGATTAAATTAGCAAAATAGACACTGAAGACTTCATTAGTGCATCTATTTCTTCCTGTACAAACCCTCCTCTTGTAAAAGGGGGGGATGAGACCCCTTGCAGGGAAAGGGCATGCAGGGCTGTGTGCAATGGGAAAGCGCAGGGAATCTCTCATGGGAGCAAACAGCCTTGCAGGGTTCCACTGCAGGAGCACGAGGCTTCCTGCAGCCATGCGTCACCCTTCAGCTATTTCAGAGCTTCCCAGGCTGAAATCTGCCTTAAAGACCCTATTTGCAGAAGACCTGTTTAATTTCATTGTTGCTTTTCAACTCAAAGTAACAATGTCGGTTTTTTTCCTTTAACCCGTCCCTTTCGCTGCTAGCTGCTATCAGGAACTTTTTGACATGAATGTATGTTTTTCATGCGCACAAACCAGCCTGTTTCCATCTCATTTCTCCTAAAACCTTTTGACTACTTTTTAAACCTAAAAGTATTGGACCCACCCAAAATGACTCTTCAGGCAAGCAAGAAGATCATTTGATGCATCCAGTGTTTTGCTTCACATGAGCTCTCAGTATTGACGAGGAGGAAGAAACTGCGAAGGGAATAGATCGGACTTGCTCTTAAAGATCTCTTAAAGAAGAAAATAACCCAGCAGCCAATAATGAGATTGTTTTGTTCCAGTGCCCAAGCCCAGAGTTTATTTGCAAAGCAGTTTCTCAAAGAGTGGTTTAGCAATGAATTGCTGATTAGTTTGGGCACAAGGAACGGGCTGAAGCACCTGGAGAGACGCTGTGGTTGGGAAGTGTCAGCACAAGGGTGTGGATGTAGCCTGAGGATCAGATCCTGCCCCATTCCCCACAACCTCTCCGACCTGGAGCAGGTTGTGACCCTCATGAGTTTGTTTCCTCACTGCTGTAGGACCCCAGATCAGAGGCTTTTAAAGACGTGAAAACCCTCCACTGAAAATTCAGCCCTGAGCAAGGTGCAGGGAGAGCACTGGCAGGAGAACACAGGACTGAGCTGGGACCTGGCCCTGAATGTTCCTGAAGAAACTGCTTCAGGCAGAGCCACCCGTACCACCCAGCACGTCTGTCCTCCCCTCCAGCCCTAACATCTTTTCCCCCTCACATGGAATTCCATACTTTGGAGGCTGCTGGGTAGGGGCTGTTGAGGGTTCAGCCATGCAGCAAGGCAGTTTGCTGCCTCATCCTTTAATTTGGGGGTGTTTTCCCTTCCCTCCTCTCACTTGTCTTTAGTGCCCAGCAAAGCCCAGTAATTGTCTGGGGTATATTCCTTCCAATTTATCCAAGGTTTCAAGGGGAATTATTCCATGCAAATGTCCTTTTTTCACCACTATTCCTTTCCTGCAAAACATGTGCCTTGCTTTAAATTTTTTTTTCTTTTCCTTACATGAGACATCTTGTTTATTTTTCCCCCGTGTCTTTGCTTCCCCCTTGGTGCGGCTGCTTCTCCTGCTGGTGCTGCATTGCTGGTTGCCAGAGAAATGTTTTTCTTTCACTTTTATTGTAATTTATTGATTCCCCCCACCCCCCCTTTATGGGCTCAGAACCTTTTGTTTCTACCAAAGGAGGCACCAGGCATTAGCAACACACTGAATGCAACGCAAAGAGTTAAAGTGAGGAGGGCATGCCCATGTCACACACAGTCAGTGAGAACATGAGAGGGCCTGAGCCACAAAACAGAAGGCAGCAGCATTATCTGTCTGACTTGTCCCTCTCCTCCCACACACTGGGGACATTTTTTCTCACACTTCTGAGGGTTTTCTGCCTCCCCTGCTACCTGGCTCCATAGCCAGCAGTCCTGCCTGGTCCCCTCTCCGTGCGTAAATGGGTTGCGATTTGTTGAATTCAATCACTGCTTCCTCTCCAGAGGCTCTGGGAAGGAAAGCCATGAGCATTAACTTCAAGGAGTTTGCACCATCTTGTCTGCTCCTGATGTAACTCCCTCCTGGCCAATGCTCACAGTCCTTAAGGAGAACTGTAATTGTTATTTTCAGGGAATCTCTACGGAACTGGAGGGATTTCTTTCCCCTCCAGCTCTTTCTCAGTGTACTATGGAGCTATATCCCCCTTTCCCTGACCTATTTGATTTTCACTCCCCGTTGTGAAGGGCAATCCCCACGCATGCCAAGATCTCCATGCGGTGATGTAGGAGGGTCCCATCTTCTCCATTGCAATTATTTGTGGTCCTGGTTATCTGAGATTATGTTTTTCCCAACAAATCCCATTGGCTTCAGAGTTTCATGGAGATCTTATAAAACACAGATTTTGGGGGACTAATGTGTGCTAAATCTGTCCCCAAGGACCTCTTCTGAGCTGATCCGACGTTTTCAGAGACCCCATTAATAGAAAACACGACACGTGGACTGGACAGTACCTTGCTACAACGCACAATATGTTTGGCATTAATTTAAATGAGAAACACAAAATTTATTCAAAGATTTCAGTGGATGGTGTCACCTTTGTACCCAGCTGCCAACCCACAGGTCCCTCCTGCCACTCTCCCCTCCCACCTCCAGTCTCCTGACTCAACATCACCTGTGTATGCAGCAAGAAAGGAGCTGCATCTGTAAGTGCCCAGTGATGTTTAGGATAGAAGTCTTCCATAAGGAGATTTTTGGGGTTTTAAGCTAAGGAAAACCCTTGTGAAATAGAGTGCTGCTCTGGGGCTCAGTCTCCTCAGCACTGTCATAGTAACAATTATTTATATGTTGTTTTTTCCAGGTTTTTTTTTTTCCCTGTCTGCAGGACTAAAAAACAAAAACACAAGCCAAAATTTAAAGTATCAGCATCTTCTTTGCAGATTTATTTTTTCACTTACACAAACCTTCAGAGACAGAAAGATGCATTTACCAGCTCGTAAGGATATACATTAGTCTTCATAAGTATAGGTTCAAGAAGTTGTGTTGGATCCTCCAAGTTTTTCTTACACCTACGACCATATTTCATCAATAAATTTTCTATCTAGACAGTACACAAAACTAAAATTGGACTGGCAGCTGACAGCCTGGGGACTGAGCTAGGGACTGTCAGAGCTGGCAGTGTTTGCTAATTGAGTTAAAAGAAAAGATATCCTTTTTCTTAACTGGGAGAGTCTGACACATTCTCTGGGGTCATGGAAGATGGGACACACACACGCACACACACACACAAACCCCAAACTTTTGCCAAAGGGTCTCTTTGAAAGCAGCAAGACCGGCTTGGATTCAGGTATCCGAAAGCTTGCCTGGTTCAGAGTGTGTTATTTGCTTTTTCACAGTCAATAGGCAATCGTAGATGACAACAAAATATTGGATCTCGCCTGCAGCGCCGGGGAGCCTTTTTCTTTAATGTGCCAGCACTGAGAAAGAAACTTCCACAAGTAGTGCAAATCACTGCTGGTCAAACGAAAACTTCGCTGTAGCATGAAATGCGAAGTGGCACCTTAGATACAACTAATGGAGCTATCATGGGCTGAAAAGTAACTCTCAGGGCACCTCGAAGGGATTTGTTTCTTCCCATTCAGCCTCCCTGTCTTGCAGGGACATTTTTCATTGCCTGTCTCTGAGTCCCCACTTGGGCTCGTTGTTGATCATCAGGCGCTGGGACTTCCAGGCATGTGGGAGCGTGCTTGGACAATGCATCATCTCAGGTGGGGATAATCCTGAGCTCATTATGACCTTGGGTTTGCTGCAGATAAAAATACTGTGCAGGAGGGTTTGGGGATCTGCTTTTGGCAGGAGGGTTCATCTCAGGCAAGGTGTGGGCAGTGCTGAAGCAGCCTCTGCCTCTGAACCCAGGGCAAAGGATGGAGTCCGGCCACACTCCCACATCCAGGTCCAAACTGCTCCAACAACAGTGGATGTGGCGTGACAAGCTCACAGCCCATCTTTAATATGCCAGAAGCCCCTTCAAAAGGAGAAGAACCTGATTGTGGAAATGTAAGCGGAAACATCATTACGTTTTCAGAGTAATGAGCTTGGCCCCCACCCTGTAGCTAATTAAAACTGTGGAAGTCTTATTTCAGCTGTAATCAACCTAAATCTTAGCTACAAGCATAGCAAATATTTTTTCAGTGTGTGTGGCTTTGCTTTTTTGTTGGTAAGTGAGCAGGGGAGGAGGCAGTGACTTTTCCTCCGTGGCAGGAGCTGTTTTGAGCTTATTCCTTGACCATGCAGGGGATGCGGTTCCTGCAGGGACAAACACAGCCCTTCTGTGTTTATTTAGAGACAGTTACCAAACACAGAGATATCTCGGTGCTCGGGGCTTTCAGCCTGATCTAGGATGAGCAGATATCTTAAACGTAATAATCAAAAAGATAGAAAAATAGGTAACTCATCTCTCTTGAGCTTCAAATACGAATTGGTTCAAATTTTAGGTGCGTTGTTTCTTACTTCATCCGTGTTGCCTGTTCTCCCCAGCTGAGCCACATTAATGCAGAGATTGAGATCCCCTTCCCAGCATCTCTAAATGGATGGAGGAATCCTCCTGAGGCAAACGCGAGGTGAAGATGTGTAAGAAAAACCTCAATTTAGTATTCTAATAAGAATTAGGCATCCAGATTTCTTTAAGAGCTGTGCAATATCAGACGTGAAGCACAAAGGGATCTTCTCCCTAGCTCAGGGGCATGACACACTCTGTGGACCCGGCACAGAAGAACTGCTTTGGTCTTCCCCACTCTCAGCAAATTGTGGTTTCCTACTTCCAAAGCTCTGAATTGTATTTATATCATGAAATAGGGAGTTGTGGAAAAAATCCTGATCCTTCAGAAAGCTGCAGTCCTGGCAGGCAGGCGGATGCTGCCTGTGCTAATAGTGAAAATACAGAGAGACATTTTCCTGCTTGGTTTTCTTTTTGGTGGGGAAAAAAGGGCACATTCAAAGCACTGAGCACACAAATGTGTGCGCACACAAACCCTCCAGCCTCTGCACTTGTATTCACCGGGGGTTCAAATTAAACTCCAAATCGTGCAACCGTGATCTGTACAGATTAGAAGTGGGCTTAGATTGCAATTAAGTCAAGGGAAGTCAAGAGCTTAGATAACGATTATCATTTTTTTCTATTTGGAAGAACCAATTGGAAAAAAAAAAAGGGAAATAAAAAGAAGATTAAAATACAGTATATCTGTGCACATGCGCTAATAAATTGTCATTAAACAGTTCCTTCCTTATTGTCTAAATGGAGATACGATGAAATATTTGTAATTAGCAACACAATTTATTAGAGCTGCCCTATCTTGGCTTGGTGCTGTTTCACAATCAAATGCAGTTTGGGATTTTGCAGCCAACCATTTTTTAATCACCAGAGCACTTCATTTTTAGTAAATCCAACCCTAATTTTTGTTATCCCCTGCTGGGCTTTACTTGAAAAAAAAAAAGTTTAATTTGGTTGAGATCCCCTCAAAATCATCTCTGCTTAATGCCTCCCAGCCTTCTGCAGTCTGTCTGCCCGTTTTGTACAAAACACACACGCAAGCAGTAATCAGCAGCTATACCCCAGCCTTGCATTAAATGTCAGTTTTGTGCTCTGAGATTTTTCATGCGCTTTTGAAAAGCAGGGTGTAGCAGGATGCAGCCCACATAAAA